>JAJIBD010025279.1:0-29748 GCA_021461705.1 Cryptotis parvus
TGTGTAGGGTTGGCCACCCGATGGGGTGGCTGACTGGGAGCCTCGGAGCGCCGCACCTACCAAGGAAAACTCTGAGAGACCAAGTCCTATGCAAAAGCAAGGGTTTTATTAATAAGCGCAGTATACTGGGCTCATAGCGTGACCCCAAGCGGTCAGTGGCTAAGAGCCTGGAGCCTTTCAAGGAGGATCTTTTAAGGAATAATTCCGGCGCTACAGAAAAGCCCGTGCATAACTATCCAATAGGTTTAAAATATTACATCAAGGTCTGCGCGGGCAGCCAATCACTCTGCACCAGGTAACCATCACCCACCAATCTGAGTGCCTAATACTTCTTTCCATATTTGGCACGGCATGGGCCCAGTCACATATCATACCAAATACACAGGGAACATCAGATGCAACCTCTCGGGAATGTTTGCCTTATAGCCCTCCCTGGAATTATTTGCTTAAGGCCTTTCCTGCTGTGCTCTTGTCCAGCTATCATTTTATCAGTTACTTTCAGTTGAGCCATCATTTTATCAGTTACCTCTGGTTGAGCCATCATTTTATCAGTTACCTCTGGTTCCTGTCTTTGTGTTCTGTGGGCGAGGGGCCATTCTTTCATTCCCCCTTTTCTTATGGGGGTTCTCTAATCCTAGAGACCATTAGAGACCTTCACTTCATAGGGCCTGATGCTGTTGCCTGAGTACTAACAACTTGACTTCACCCACCCGGTTTCTGATGAATGTAAGTAGCCTATCAAGAAGGCAGGGCCCAATTGTCAAAATCAATAAGAATATGATGAGGGGCCCGGCTAGGGCTGAAAGCAAGGTAGTTAGTCAGGGGACTGCGCAAAACCAAGACTCAAACCACTCTCTCGTGCTTCCTTCACTATCCCAGAGTGGTCTGGGTAGAAACAGCACTCTTCCTAGACTAGGTTGCTTCACTGTCACGGGCCGTTTCCTGTCAATCTATCCACATCATATTTCTTTTAAGAGATTTCACCGCCTTATATTTTTAAGGGAAAATGGGTGAAGGTCCATCTTCTGGAGCTGCTTCATGCTGACAAAGGGACTGTAGACCCTGCCTATGCAAGGGGTGAAATCTCCAAAATGGGTCCCATGCAATGAATGGATCAGATTTTCTGAAGTTATTATTATCTGCAAGAAAAGATCAGATCAATTAGGCTAAGAACATTACTTAGAAATGATTAGGCCCTGGAGGAGTAAAAAGTCCCTCTTTACCCTAGTGAGGGCAGAATACTTTGCTGTTTTAGAAAACACAGTGTTAAGGTAACACAAAATTGAAGCAAACATTTTGTGTCCAGATTTTTCTCATAGAAACACCAAGCCACCTCTCTGGCTTTTTGTACAACATAGAAAAGTCTTGCCCCTCTCACTAAATGTGTTAGAACCAATTAGATGACTATACGCTGATCATCTGAACTTTTGCACAAAGTCAAACTGTCAATCCTTAAGATTTATGACACATAAAACACAGTTCTGAGTTACTCTAAACTGCCCTGTTTTGTCCCTTCCCATGGACAATTGTTATTCCCCTAATGTTACTGGATGAGGTATTGGTACCATGATGGCTCAAGAATTAAAAAGCTTTTAAAATTCTTATGAATCTTAGAATTTTCAAATGACTGTGTATTCATAGAACTAAGAATAAACATCCAACCAATATGGATGCTATCTTGAAAACCCTTGGCCTATTAGCAAACTTAAGCGACTGGATTAGCCAAGGGTTACCTTTAAATCAAGCCTATTTGAATACATTTATTCGATTACCTTTCTGTAGATTTAGAATCTGATCTTTACAAAAGTTATAGAAATATGGTTTTCTTTTTACCTTTACTTTAAATTTGTCAAATGACTTAATAAACCTGACTGGTTCTTTTGCATAAACACAGCAAGACTGGAGAACTCTCCACTTAGGATACCCGTTATTACTAAGAAGTCCTGGGAATTGGCTGAGACAGAGCAGGCCAATACCAATCATGGTATTTTAATGTCTCTACCTGTTACGTCAGGGCTACCCCCAGGCTTGGCCATAACTTGAAGATCAGGTTCCATGATAAGCTACAGGTGTCCTCGGGCCTCTTCCACTGGGTTGAGCAGAGCGTGACAACATCCCTCTTTGGGGCTGAAGCCATTCTCTCCTGCAGCAGCAGCTGTCCTTGTTGCATGGCCCAGGCAGTTGTCAGTCACCACAGATTGGCAGATTCCTTGTTCTTCACAGCAGAGATGTTTTTTTGGTTCTTCCTTCAGCCGGCCTGCCTCTAGGGTCTCCCTGAGGTTTGTAGGGTACTTGCAGCTGTACCTGTGATAACTACATGTTTCTGTCATCTAGACCAATCCCTTTGACTTCTGTTTTCCCTGGAAGTGGGCCTCGGGGTCCCATAGCGGGCTTTCCTGTCTGCAAGAGGGCTAAGCCCTATTACAGAAAGGAAACATTTTTGTCTGAGTTTATGCAAACCAACACAGTGCCATGAAACATTAAAAGATGTACTGAAGGTGTAAAGAGAGAAAAACATATATTTCACTTTACTCACAATGAAGTGCAAAATACCAATTCATTGTTAGACCTACTCAAAAGAAACATAAAAGTCTGTAGGAATAGAACATAGAGTTTAATATCAGGTATAATTCGTTTAATCCCATGTCAAAACCTTAATTACCAATTTTAGGAGCACTGTAACGGGAGTCCATGCTGTTTGTCTAATATCTTTTCCATAGATTTTACCAAAAAGGTACTAGAATAATTCTTCAGAAACGGAGTTTCATAGTTTATTCTACGAACATTCTCAGACCTTTTACACATCCCTTTACATTCATTCTGTCCTGTAACTTTCCTGCATTTTATTTTAAAAACAAGCCTTCGCTTTGACAGAATTCCTTCCCTTTTTTTTTCAGACATCTCCATCCATTATCTCTCTATTACTTACAATGCATTATCTAAACTCCTTATAGTTACACCCTAAAGGTATTACCTTACTTATTTTACAGAGCTCAATACAGATTAATCTCCCAAATTTGGAAACAAGTTGCTAGTTATTATCTCATCCAGCATAGCAAAACTACTTTAAAGCATTAAATCAGTTCCATACATATTCAAGAGGCTGACATGCTCACAATTAAAGTTCTTTTGAATTTATGCTTGGCAAAGGTTCACTTCATATTAGAAATTATCCAGAAAACATTTAAAATTTTATCTTTAGAATTCCAGTTTTTAGGAACACAAACAATGCAAAGTTAAAATACCCAAAAGATTGCTACCAAATAACAGTAAAGATTTCACACTTGTGAATAACTAAGACTTTCAAGGTAAAGACTAGGTTGATACCTGTTGGCAAAGCTCACATGTATTAAGACTATCTCAATAATAGCACATACCGGGCAGACTAAAAACAAAGTCTGAAAAGAAAAACTGATTGCTGTCATTTACTTCCTACAGTTCTTTTAATTTTCCATGTTTAGAAGCCACAAAATTTAAACGAACATTCTTAGCTCCTTGAATGTTAAAGAGATTCACCTTTTTTTTTCTTCAGCAAAGGGCTACTCTGGAATTCTACCAGATTTATCAGTCTGAGGTGATTACCCTATTGCAGAAATAAAATGAATATGTACTAACATAAAAAAAAAAAAAAAACAAATTTGAACTACCAATTTTTCATGAAACACAAGACCTTCTTTGATTTAATTGCAACAGTTTGTGTACCTTAGTTAATTTTCAAAAACGGCCTAATTTCTCATTAGAATTTAACCTAAACTTATAAGGTAAAGCTCTGCACTATCTCACAAAGTTCTTATCTCTTTGCTGACTCTGGCTCTAGCTCCCACCCTCTTTATTTTTATTTATTTATTTATTTATTTATTTTTGCTTTTTGGGTCATACCCGGCAATGCTCAGGGGTTACTCCTGGCTCTGCACTCAGGAATTACTCCTGGCGGTGCTCGGGGACCATATGGGATGCCGGGGATCGAACCCCGGGCCCGCGATGAGCCGGCCACGTGAAAGGCAAACGCCTTACCCGCTGGGCTATCGCTCTGGTCCCACCCTCTTTAAACAGCACAAGTTCTGGAGCAGAGAGAATTTCAGGGATCAGGAACACTTAAAAGGTTTTACAATTAGACCTTTTAACTTTTTACCATAAGATTTAGATTGAACATGTCAATTTCTCCTCCTGCTCAACACTCAGTTTGGAGCACATTGCCTATCCCTGGCTCAGCAATTTGCTCTTGATTTCAACTTGGTTTCATTTAGCACTTCAACGTTTCACACAGACAAGACAACTGCAAACAATTGATGGCCACACACGCACGTGCACACACACACATATATAGTTGATCGATTGATCTTTAGTTATGATGTGACCCTTTTGGAAGGGTAGAGGAAACTGAGAGACTGAGAAAGGAAGGGCAGTCCCCCAGGGCAAATAGCCCTGCTCCACCGGTTTGGACCTCGCCTTGTGTTTTTCAGCTGCACCAGTCTCTGTCCCCTGCCTGTGCAGTTGGTGTGGGGTCCTGTTCTGGTTCCTTTACTTCCAAGACACACATACAGCAAATCTGACATTTTTCTTTTCTTTGCAAAGCCTGGTACAATACCATGAAGGCCTGGATGTTAGACATATACTCAGGCCACGTGTTATTACAAAGATCCTTAAGACGTTTGGAGGTTCACTGTTTTAACAAGCAACCCAAGGGGGACTCTAACCCCTCCCATACTGGCCCCCCCAGAGGGGACTCTAACCCCTCACATGCTGGCCACTACAGGTGTCCCTGGGGCCCTCCCGGGCATCCACCAAAACCACAACCTGTGTGTGGAGCTGGGCCTAATCTGCCATGGGCTTCCAAGAGATCGGGAGAAGAAAAGTTCTGTCTTGCTTGCTTGCTACCTTCTGTGGCCTTGCTGATGTTTGCTGCATCTCTTAGTAGATTCTGCCTTTCTGTCTTGGTGAGAGGTTTTCCTTCCTAGTCTTTTTTTTTTTTTTTTTTTTTTGCTTTTTTGGGTCACACCTGGCAATGCTCAGGGGTTACTCCTGACTCTGCACTCAGGAATTACTCCTGGCGGTGCTCGGGGGACCATATGGGATGCCAGGGATCCAACCCGGGCCGGCCTAGGCAGGCTGCGTGCAAGGCAAACACCCTACCGGCTGGGCTATCGCACTGGCCCTTCCTTCCTAGTCTTTGACCCTTTTTTCTTTGCCTGGGGCAAAAGCTGCTAGAGACCTCTTTTACATTTTAATTGACCTCCAGGTGTGCTCTAGCCATTTCTCTCACTAGTAAGGGAGAGAGGGAAAAGGACTGCTGAAATTTGGTCTCCTAGAATCTTTCACTACTGAGTTTCCTCCCGTTCCTCCCATAGTGATAGGTGACTCGAGACAGGCAAAGGAGGGGGTACCACTTTACAGAGACCATTCAGTTGCTTGTCTACCGGTGAAGAACTTAGCCGTAGTGGACTCAGCAGTTGTGACTTGCGGCTGACCACTAGGTCAGCGCCACCATAGACCATATGTTCTTCGTAGCAGACAGCCCACTCGGGCTCCAGAACCTTTGTGGGACCTTAAGGGTGCCGGTCGTGGAGCCACAGACTCACGCCAGCCCCCAGGGTGCTCATACACACGCTCACTCACACAGAGGTTATAACATTCCTCCCCCGTTCCCCCTAGAGATTTCTGAGCGAGCAACATACCTTCTTTGCAGATTTTCACCGATTACCTCCTTCTGGTGGAACTCCCTGCAGCCACTCACTGCAATGTTCTGCTGCAGTAGCCAAAATAATGTAGGTGGGCCTCACCTACATTATTATGTGAGCTTATGTGAGGCGGGAAGGGGAGAGAAATGTAATTCCTTGGGGTGCATGATGTCAATAACCAAACATACACAGGTCACAATTACAAATAGGATAGAGATTGCTTCACACAGTTTCACACTCTCTTCAATCACGCGGACCGGTCCTCCTTTCACTCAGACTCACCCCACACTCACCACTCTCACAATCCGGATTTGGAATTTTCTGTTGTCCGAACAGCATTTGCAAACTTCAGACCAGTGGTCCAATGTTAGAGAAAGGGGAGTAGAAGGAGCCTGCCCCCATGGCCAGTGGGGTAGGAGAGAGAAACTCAAAGCACAATAAGAAGTCAGGAGAGACAGAAGAATACTGAACGACAATGACACACCTAAACGAGTTCTCCACAAACACGACAAGGGCAAGGGTCTAGGGGGTTGGTTCAAGTCTCAGTCACTCCAAAAAGCCAGCTGGCACCCAAAGACAAATTTCACTAACAACCTGGAAGGAAGCAGCAACGCCTTCCTTCCGCCAAACGGAGAAGTCCGGGCGTCCCCGGGTCTCCACCACCACTGGGGCATCCCCCAGGGCTGTGACCTGTGGTTCTAGGACACGTCTATCCACCACAGCTGGAGGAGAGAGTTGGTGAGGCTCACGCCCCAACCAGCTTCCCGATCCAGCAGTCACTCCAAAAGCCAGCAGGCACCCAAAGACAAATTTAGCGATCGCATTTGTAAAAGGACGTCCACTTACCCAGGATGATTTTGTCAGGGTCCTCGAGGCAGGCGGGGTCCTTGGCTCCCGGATCCTGGACGAGCCCTCAAATGTAAGGGTTGGCCACCCGATGGGATGACTGACTGGGAGCCTCGGAGCGCTGCACCTACCAAGGAAAACTCTGAGAGACCAAGTCCTATGCAAAAGCAAGGGTTTTATTAATAAGCGAGTATACTCGGGCTCATAGCGTGACCCCAAAACGTCAGCGGCTAAGAGCCTCGAGCCCTTCCAGGGAGGATCTTTTAAGGGAATAATTCCGCGCTACAGAAAAGCCCGCGCATAACTATCCAATAGGTTTAAAATATTACATCAAGGTCTGCGTGCAGGCAGCCAATCACTCTGCACCAGGTAACCATCACCCACCAATCTGAGCGTGCCTAATACTTCTTTCCATATTTGGCACGGCATGGGCCCAGTCACATATCATACCAAATACACAGGGGGACATCAGATGCAACCTCTCGGAATGTTTGCCTTATAGCCCTCCCTGGAATTATTTGCTTAAGGCCCTCCCTGCTGTGCTCTTGTCCAGCTATCATTTTATCAGTTGCTTTCGGTTGAGCCATCATTTTATCAGTTACCTCTGGTTGAGCCATCATTTTATCAGTTACCTCTGGTTCCTGTCTTTGTGTTCTGTGGGCGAGGGGCCATTCTTTCAGTTGTAATACCTTAGTAAATGCAATTGCTTGTTTCCCTGGAGCTTCCAAATTACGCCATGCTTTCAAGCATGTATTAGTAGTCAAATCTAAAATATCTGCAGATATTTTAATCTGATCTGCAGCCGTTAGCCAATTGCCTGTTCCCATGATTCTCGCTACTGTGGCTTCAGCATTTTTTGGGATACCTTTCTCGTGAAACTTTTTCTGCCTCCTCACGCCACCAAGACTTAAACTGAATATACTGTGATTTTTCCAAAACACCCTTTGCAATGGCTTGCCAATCACAAGGAAGTAAGACATTAGCTTCAGCAAAATTCTCTAGCAAAGCAAAAACATAAGCAGATGTAGGCCCATACGTTGAAACACCCTTTTTTTTTTTTTTTTTTTTTTGTATTTCTTCTTCTTAAAACAAGGAGTATTTATTTGTAGAAAGCAATCCTTAGCCTACAAATACATTTCCCAGAAATGGCAAATGAAGTTCAAAGCCTAGACACTCATGTTTTCTTTTTTTTTTTTAAGTATTTTATTATACCACCGTGAGATATACAAATAAAAAGATATACAATTAAAAAGTTCATATTTGGGTTTTGGTCATACAGTGTTCTAGCACCCGTCCCTCCACCAGTGCCCATCTCCCACCACCAATGTCCCCGGTTCCCTCCCCCTTCCCCAGCCCACCTCCATGGCAGGTTCTTTATTTCTTTCCCTTTCTCTCTCTTTCTTTTTCCTTCCCTTCCAGACTATGGATTACAGAACATACATTAAAAGGTTGTCATGTGTATCCTTTTGCCTCTATTTAATGCTCAGTTCTAGGTTGGCATTAGTACCCTCGAGCACAATGTTCCATTTTCTGTCTTACCTAACCTCCGACTCCCACACATTTGTGATAATTTCCACCTTTGACAAGACCTCCTGATATATGTTTCACTTGACCTTGGATATTGGTATCATAATATGTACATATATATTTATGCCATGAAAATAAATGCAGTCATTCTGTATCTGTCTCTCTCCTTCTGGCTAATTTTACTCAACATAATCTTCTCCATGTCCATCCATTTATAGGCAAATTTTATAACTTCATTTTTCCTAACAGCTGCATAGTATTCCATTGTGTAGATGTACCAAAGCTTCTTTATCCAGTCATCGATTTTCGGGCACTCTGGTTGCTTCCAGATTCTGGCTATTGTGAATAATGCTGCTATGAGCATAAAAGTAGGGATGGTGTTCCTCTGCGTATTTTTGGTTTCCCAGAGTAGATTTCCAGGAGTGGTATGGCTGGGTCAAATGGGAGTTCAATTTCTAGTCTTTGGAGGAAAGTCCATATTGTTTTCCAGAAAGGCTGTACCAGCCGGCATTCCCACCAACAATGGATGAGTGTCCCCTTTTCCCCATATCCACACCAGCACTTGAAACAGCCTGTTTTAGGGAGGTCAGAAACTTAAAAGGAATAGCATGATAATCACCTTCATATTTATTAGTTTGTGTATTTAGATTGCGAGCAACAGGAAATGCATGAAGCTGTGGATTATTATTAAAAGAATCAGGAGTATTCATTAATGTACGCAGCTCATGATTTAACTTATATTGACGTGGAGCTGTAGCTACTTCCTGATTCGGATATTGGGGCGTTGGAATAGCATGAACTCCAGGTTCACAAAGGGAATCGTTAAGCCCCTGTAAGGAGCGAAACTCAGGTCGCCTAGGCGACCTGTCTGCCTTTTACTTAGTAGATCTAATTTTCTATGGAGATCACGAATTTCTCTCCAGATTGCCTTCTCATGTGAAGGCACCTCTATTTCTGCATCAGAATCAAAACTATCATCCCTTGAGGCTGCCTGCCTTGTCTCCATATTAGAATTTACAAAGGCAGGTGAGGCTGACAATGACTCACTAGGAGGTAATTCAAAGGAAGATGTTGTTTGTTCCCTCCTAAACCTGAGATACAAGGGGTGGGGAGAGAGAGGAGGAAGTTGACCTAGAAGAAATTATGTCCTCTTCCTCCTCTGAATCAGATTCAAACTCTGTTAAAGCCGAATTAATGCAAGCATATGCACCCCATTCTTCTGCTGGGATTATTTCCCTTTTCTATGGGCACGCCTTAAATCCTTTCCAACCTTTTCCATACTTTCAGATTGAACTGTTCCCTGCTCTCTGGTTCAAACCAGTAGCAATGCTTCTGTATTCTCTTAAGGAGACTTTTTTAAAACACTCTCTTTCAACAGCAGTCCAGCTGCCTTAGTGAGAAACATAAGCATATCAGCATGCATATCTAACCGCGACATGGAGTTTCCCATCGCAATAAAATTACTCCGGCTTCCAGGAGGCTATGCAGACCCTATGCAACTTATCTCCTATTTTTCCCGCCCGTAACCTGTGTCTCACCTTCAGGCCAGCCCCGCGTTCGGGCGCCAGATGAAGCAAGGAATGTCCTGTTGGGTCGGAGGCGCAGAGATGAGACACCAGGAACATGACATATTTCCATTAATATTTTTAATAATCATCAGCCGCAGGGGCAGCAGTTCTCATCTTGGTGGCTAACTGACCGAAGCTGATTGACTGCAGCTAGCTGACCAGAGCTCACTGGTGTGAGCTCACTGACTTGAACTAACTCATTTGACTGACGGAACTGACTGACCACCTCCACACAGACCCCAACTCCCTAATTCCCTCATCTCAAAGGGCAATATAGCTTAAAGTTTGCATGGTTTACATTACAAAGACAGTTCACATTCATTGAATAGGACTTAGGAATAATAGGAAGGAGACAACCAGGAACCAAAAACCTGCAGGGGGTGCTATCTAGGTAAGATGAGATGAACAAAAGAATGCATTACACGGGCCGGAGCGATAGCCCAGCGGGTAGGGGTTTGCCTTGCACGTGGCCGGCTCATGCCGGCCAGGGGTTCGATCCCGGCATCCCATATGGTCCCCGAGCACCGCCAGGAGTAATTCCTGAGTGCAGAGCCAGGAGTAACCCCTGAGCATTGCCGGGTGTGACTCAAAAAGCAAAAAAAAAAAAAAAAAAAAGAATGCATTACAGTTGCTAATGCAGCCTTCAGGACTAGCCCATGATGGCAAGGACGTGTCAGACAGAAGAACAAGAAAAACCTGTTTTCTGCCTAACTTTAAGCATCATCCATTAGCCTCCATCTTGGGCTAGTTATAGCCAACAGGGAAATGTGCAGAGAAATGACCTAGGATAGCCTTGTCTGGGTATACCTGCAGCTTTGATTAACAGTCTCACTAGGGATTTTTACATACTAACTCTATTGGGAGACAGTCTTCCGGAAGACCCTGTGTATCTGTTAACAGGCAGTATCCATCAGACCTTCCTTCGCATATCCTTAGATCTACCTTCTGCCAACAATGCCCTCCACCAACATTCTTTGGTAGCTTTTGGCAGAAAATGGTTTACATTTGGTGATGCTCAAGTGTTCCTTGTTTTCTACACAAATCCAAAGTGTGTCTTAGATCAGGACTTCCTTTGATAGAAAAAAACTTGTCTGCTTAAAACACCAAAAACAATAGCATGCAGAGCCTCAGACACAACGGGGAGAGCTGTCACTCAGCTCTCCCTAGCCAGCTGACCATGAGGATCCCTAAGTCTCGCGGCTGCAAACTAGTGGAACCAATCATGTCCTAGAATAGACTATATTCCACGATATGTAGGAAAGTTAGGCAGGAGGGAGAGATAGAGAGAGAGAAAGGGCTGCCATGGAGGTGGGCTGGGGGGGGGGGGGGGGGGGAGATGGGGACATTGGTAATGGGAGATGTGCACGGGTGGAGGGATGGGTGTTGGAACAGCTGTAGAAGCAAAACTCAAACATGGGCATCTTGTAATTGTATGTCTAAAGGTGGTGTAATAAAATAATTAAAAAAAAACACCAAAAGCATTTATTTCCTATGGTGGTGTGTTGTTTGCATGCTTTTTACTTGAATTATAAATATTTTCTCTTGTTAATCTGTTTTTTTTTCCCATTTAAATTGCGGACACCCAAGTACTACACCTAAAAAAAATCAAGCTTCTGCTAATCCCAGATACATTTCAGACTTAGCATTTTGTACTGATAATTTTATCTTTGCTATGGAAATAGTAATGGTTTCTGTTCACTTTGAAGGAAAATCTAGCTCTTGTCTGTGGAACATGTCAGTAAATGTTGAGAAGTTCAGAAGGATAAAAGATTTTTTAATTTCTTTAAAATAAGGAAAATGTACACATGCTTTTACCTTTTATGAATCAAGGATTTAAAAATTACAGCTTTTTCCCTTACTTAAAAACAATATATTCAAATTTTATAAAGGACAATTTAATTATGATGCAATTGTGAAGTTTAAAACAGATAGTTTCTTCTAACACACATAACAAGGAATCTTAGGAGCCATAATAAATAGGACCTGAGAAAGCCCATATGAAGATAAGCCCCTTCATTTGTAGTGATGGGGTAATAAAACCATAGTGGGTATAAGGCAACACAACTGGATTATTTCTCATATAGACATCATCTCACTTGAGATGATAATGAGATGATGTCTATATGAGAAATAATCCAGTTGTGTTACCTTCTACCCACTCAAGTGAGAGAAGGGAGAGAAGGAATCCAGAGTTCTGACCTCCGTCGCCATTTCAGAGTCAGGGACGCTGTCTTGTTTGACAAGGTATCGAAAATCAGATGGGCTGGGCATGTAATGCGATTTGGAGACCACCGCTGTACTAGAGCCATTACCGACTGGATCCCCACAGATGTCAAAAGATCACGTGGCCGCCTGTCGGGGCGCCTCCCCGGGGTCCCCGACAGTGCCGGGAAGCGAGTTCCCTTCTACCTCCGAGCCGGCGAGGAATGGATGAACACTCAGGAATCCGATGCGGTTTTAAAAGGCTTTACTTATCACAGGTTCAGGCATACAAATCAGCAAAAGGAAAAACCCCTGATGCTTAGGATTCCAGGCTAGAACCCCAGCCAAGTGTAGGCCAAGATGGCGACCACCACGTGTAAAACTTCCAAGGGGAATAAACGCTCACAAGGCGAGATCCCACCGGGAAGATGAAGCCCGGGAGAGCGGGGAACCAGCTAGTTTATACCCCGCAACTCAGACCTTCCTCCCATTGTTATGGAAAGCAGGGGAGGGTCCAATGCCCTCAGGTAATCCCTCCCTGCATCTCACCTAGGGCCTTTACTGTGCTAATGTTTTGAGCCGGGAAGGCCTTTGAAATGTAGAGAAGGGGGTTTCTGAGATGGCATGTCACTGTACCAAAGATCAACACCAATGCCAGTTAAATATTTCTCCAAGCCTTCACAAGTCTCCTCTACTTCATTGTAGTTTTATATTTTATCAGGGAGCCATGCTTGTTTGTTTGGAAGCAAACAGCATTTCTCTCTGGTCTAATTACTTAGGTGTCCTTACGTGGCCAGGCTAATATGCTGGTAAGATCTAGCTAGTCCCACGATGATTGTGATAGCATGGGAGAATATTTATACCAGCTAGTACAGCATACATGGTCGGATAAACTGCCACATTTAGACTACCCCCTTATCTACGGAGTGATTTGCGGGAGGCAATCCAGAGCAGATGCAGCAGCCCTTAGGAGTCCTGCAACAGCCGCCCACCTACAAGATGGTCAGACTTCTTCGTCAAGACCCTGAACAAACGGTTTGAGGCTCTTTGTATTCCTGAAACAACCAGATGCCATTGGGCTACACTGGCATGTGATAGGGTCAAATGGAAATGTGATAGGGTCAAATGGAAATGTTACTGGTGCCCGCTTGAGCAAATCGATGAATAACGGGATGTAAAGTGATCAAGTGATAGACATCATATATTCAGAAAACTCAAGTAAGCTATACGAAAGCAGAACACTCTTACATCTTGTTTAAACAGAAACTGAATGGAAATTTAAAAAGCAAAATTCAAGTTAATGATGACACAGAGCGTCCTTGCACTCGTCGGAGCAGAATCTTTTTTGGACAAGAGGCTGAACAGGCTGAGCTCATGTTCTGTTCCAGCAATCAACAGGTTTGGGTCCCAGACTCCTCCAGGAGTTACCACCCAACACAGAGACAGGATTAACTCCTGAGAACCCAAACTAAAACCAAACCATAAAGATCCGTAATATGTTCTTCCCCTGAGTTCAAAGTCTTATTCTGCTTTTCTCTCAATGCAATTTCCCCATTGACTGCCATCCATAAGGGCTTGAAGGATCATTTCTTTACTTTTTGTTTGTTTGTTTGGGGGGCCACACCAAGTGGTGCTCAGGGCCACTTCTGGCTCTGCACTTAGAAATATTTCCTGGCAATGTTTGGGGAACCTTATGGGATGCCGGGATAGAATCCGAGGCCCTGTCCAAGGCAAACGTCCTACTTGCTCTACTATTGCTCTAGCCCAAAGGAACCTATTTTTATTTAGTTTTTCTTTTTTGGGTCACAACCGGCAATGCTCAGGGGTTACTCCTGACTCTCTTCTCAGGAATTATTCCTGGCTGTGCTCAGGGGACCATATGGGATGCCGAGAATCAAACCCTTGTTGACCGAATGCAAGGCAAACGCCCTACCCACTGGACTATCGCTCCGGCCCCAAAATAACCTATTTTTTTTTGTTTTGTTTTTTGTGTCACATCTAGCGATGCTCAGGGGCTATTCCTGGCTCTGCGCTCAGGAATCACTCCTGGTACCACGTGGGGGGACCATATGGGATGCCGGGGATCGAACCCAGGTTGGCTGCATGCAAGGCAAATGCCCTACCACTGGACTGTCACCCAGTCCCCCAAAGGAACCTATTTTTTGACACCACTGCTTCATGTTTACATTTGCAACCAAGGGACAGAGAGAGAGAGGCGGGTAAAGAGGAACTCTATTTGGTGCGGTGCTTTCCTTGCACATGGCTGACCTGGGTTCCATCCCCAGTATCCCTAAGGTCCTCCAAGCACCACAGGAATAAAGAGCCAGGAGGAACCCCTCTACAGAAAACTAAAAATAAAAATTAGGTGAAGAATGTGGCTTCAGGTCTAGTAGCCTGAATGCTTGTCAAAACATTAATCCTCTGACCCTGAAGGTCACTCATTCAGCACAAGGCTAGGTGGGGTTTCCAGGCTTGTCTGCAGGTAAAGGGTTTCCAGGCAGAGCAAAGAGTCTGATCCTTCCCCCAGATCCCCAGTAAGGACAGTCATTCCTCCCCTCTCAGGAGCAAAGGGGTCAGGAGGTCACTCTTACCAACTGTGGCAGAGGGAGGTAGAAGTGTCTGACACTCGGAAGGAAACTCTGAGTAACCTATTAACCATTGCTGTTATTCCCAAGCTCCTGGACAGCTGATGGTCTGGTTCCCTCAGTCGCCAGACTGCTGGAGCAGTACGGAATCCTCCTGGGAAGTGCTCCCCTCAGAGTTCCACTGCCCTTGGTCGCTTTTGTTCAGCATCTAGGCAGAGCCAGGGACGCCACCTCAACCAGGCAATCGTCACTACCTACCTTGGTACTTGATGGCATTTCAGACCTGGAGCGCTTGTGGGCTGGAACATAGAAGAGTTATTATGCGTGAATGTTGTGCCTGACCCCAAATCTATACACTGACTCCCATTGAAATGGCATTCGGAGGTGGATTCCCTTGGAAGGTGAGTAGAAGACAGATCCCCCTTCAACTGTTGGGAAGCTGCGGGGGTCCCTACCAATATCAGGAAACAAGTTCCCTTATATCTCAAGGACCAGCATCGGATAGAAAAACCACGAGTTCAGCTCAGTTCCAAAAAGCTTTGACTAATTATCAATAATAAAATAAGCTCTGCTACTACAATCCAAGATAATGGGATTCCCCAGACCTCTAGCTCTTGGTCAGAATTTCAACCATGCACTTGGGCCCATGTTTCCCACCTAAGTGGATGGCCCACCTCAAGTCAATCCCTTTATATACCCAAAAGCCATAATCCTCTCTTCAGGGAGGGTAGTGTCAACAAAGATAACAAGTCAGCTTTTAGGAGTAGATGTAGGGTAGTGCCACACTTGTTGCAGATCTAAACAAATGATTATGCCAGGGACTAGTCCCTTTCTCTTATGCCAAAACACTGGAGAGAGAGAAGAGGGCTGGTATAAAGAAGTACATCTTACTGGATGTATATTCCTGGGGAGAAATGCATCATAATTTCATGGGCTTCATGCAATCAAATGGTACCCACAAGGTCCTTCTTATTTCTATTCTGCACCAGGGTAATTCTGAGTATCTTGTCCTCTGTTTACTGAAAGGGTCATATCTGCATGCTTGAGGGCCAACTAGTATAATCCCTCCTTTGACCTTAAATGGTAGTCTCAACCTAGCTAAGGGTGGTGATCTCCTGGTAAATTCTAACTGTCCCACACTAGGACCAGTGGGTATTAAGAGGAATTGTGCCCAATCTAGATAACATTGAAATCATAGTAGAGATTATAATAATATTTCAGAAATTATTAATTCAGTCAAAATGACTCCTGTAACTGCCACACCCCCATTAGTGTTTACACAAAAGACAGACCTCATTAGCATGAACCCTGACTTATAGACATGTAAATTGCTTACACTGTAAGTAGCTTAAACAGCAAAGATCCCAAGCCAGCTAGGCCAGGTGATCCAACACTCAACCCCAGAAGGGAATCTATATCCTAATCAAAGAGACTGCAAAGAGCTCCCTGGGTCTCTCCTCCTCAAGGCACAGTGGGAAGACCGTCATCTGAGGGACAGAAGATGGCTTCCCGCCAGACACCTAACTGCAGCATCTCCAAACTGGATTTCCACTCCCAGAGGTTTGAGGAAGAAGTTGTGAATGTTTCAGTGATTCAGTTCATGGGATTTTATTTTTTTATTATTACAGCAGCATGACAAGACAAGTCATTGACTTGTCTATGGATTTTTTTTTTAATTACAGCAGGCTGATACTTATCAGGCTCCTGTAATAAAAATCTTGGACACTTGCTGACTTCATCTTTGATCTGTAAAATGGAGCCATATAATCATCTCCCTTGTGTGTGGATGAGCTTGAAGCAATTCCTAGAACCTGCAGTGCAGCTCTGCGCAACCCGACTCAGGTGTGTGTACAGTTGAACAGGCTCCTCCGGTTCACATGAGTCCTGGTGAGATCAGGAGGGAATGGGGGTGTCTTGTTCCAGGAAAGAGGGTGAACGACAAGCGGCCTCAACATACCAGTCACTGCTTGGAACACCCTGTTTCCCAGCTGAGGGAACTGACACGTACGAGCTTAGTTTACATACGAGCTTATGACACATACTGAGTGCCGTAACTGGCAGAACTGAGGGTCAGTGTCTGGTAAGCATCAAAGCAGAGCTGCAGACAGTTTGTTGGCTCCTGACTCAGCCTCCTCACTCTCCCTGAGATGCCTCTACGGTTCTCCAGTTTTCAGATCAAGGCCACTTTCCTGTTCTATTCCTGGTAAGGGGGCAGGCACGAGTGGGAAGTTGTTTGTGCCACATTTCAAAGACGTGGAGATGCTGGGAAGATGGAAACAGTCTCTTCTTTGTGTGGAGTTCATATGAATTGCTCATTGTGTTGGTCCTGCCCCTGGGTGGGACCCAGGCATCTCTGGCCCCACTTCACAACACCCACTGTTTTAGAATGTCTCCCCAAAAAAATGCAGTTAGCAGCCCTTACAATTGCTTCTTTTTTGGTAAATGTGTTCCTCCGCACTTGCAGAATAAGCACATTTTTAAGAAATAAATTATGTCTCAGAGACAGTTTGACAGTTTGGAGAGTGAAGGATGTGGAGGATGAGAGAGTTTTGTTTAGGTCCCATCCACTGACATAAACTCATTGTGTGTTCTTGGTTAATATCACTGAGGTTCAAACTTGTTGACTACTTACCCATACATGTTCTCTTATTATTCTGATAGTCATACTTCCAGGAAAAGCTTGTGATAAGATTTTTATTCCTAAGTCACAGTTGGTCATATAAGATGATTATATGGTGTACTCAATAAGACCTCAATAAGTTTCCTCAGGGGAGTTGAAGAATGAAATTCAGGGGTCGAGTATGTAGGTCATGTGGTAGGGCACATATTCGGCATGAGCGAGGCCGAATGTGTTCTATTTCTAGACCACATGCCCACCCCCTCGACCCCACCCCTTGCATGTACCACTAGGGTTTCCCACCTCTGAACAACAAAGATGATTGAGATAAAGACAGGTCAACTTTAGGGACTGAACTAGCAGGTAAAAATCAGTGGTCACAAGAATGGTAGGTGCTGTTTTGACTTTAACTAGGTATTTTGATAACACCTACAAATGTAGGTTTATATTCAATAAAGTGAAATGATTACCATACAGACAAAAATAAGTGTAGAGTAGGTAGAAGAGATAGCACAGTGGTTAGTGTGTTTGTCTTGCATGTGGCTGACCCCTGTTTGATCACCAGCTTCATGTATGGTCCTCAAAGAATTGCCAGGATTGACAACTAAGCACAGAGCCTAGAGCAACCCTTAAATATAGCTGACTGTGTTTCTCAAAACAAAAAACAAAAAAAAGCAAAACAAGGAGTTTAGAATGTGACACCAAAAGCTTCCATTTATCACGGTGAACCCAGGACCACCTCAGAGTAACTCGGAGCCTTCTGAACCCACCAAGAATTCATAGGAGACAAATCCTGTCATGAATTCAGATATGTTTACAAGAATTCAGATGGAATTCTGATGATAAAATAGTTGGCTGACTCAGGCAGGATCAATCATCAGGCCTTGCCAAGCACCAATAAAGCAAAGGTTATTCTGACTTTGAAGTCCGTATATTTGGACTTAAAGGTCTGAATAACCCCTCAAATAGGTGGGTAGGCTCTTTATCTATCTGCATAGTTATTGCATGATATTTAGTCATCGGGCTGGACCGAAGGGCACTGGGGAATACGCTAATCCTCAGAGCTCAGCATGTCAAAGACTAAGTCAGACAACAGGTCAATGTCCTTCAGAATGTACTATGAGCTTCACTTATCTACCCATGGAAGTATGTTGCATCCACCAGGTTGGGGAAAATCCAATGACATTATTGTCACCCAATATGCACCCAATATTAAAGTTCATGTGAAGTCATGTGAAGTGCTGGGAAGGAAGCTAGTCATCCCTTCCCCTTCTGGGTCTATAGGCAGAAACATTATTATGCTGACACGGGAGAGTCTGTACTGTTAAATGCAACTCTGATGATAAGAATGCAAAAGGCCTTAAATCTACTAGCTCTTAGAATTATTCACTATTGCCTATACAAAGAGACAAAGAGGCAAAATTCTACTCTCCTGAAAGGTATATAAAGAGAAAAGACAAATTTTTCTTTTCTTTTTTTTTTATGGGTCACACCCAGCAACTCTGATCTTACTCCTGGCTCTACACTCAGGAATTACTCCTGGCAGTGCTCAGGGGGCATACGGGATGCTGGGATCGAACCCGTTGGCCGCATGCAAGGCAAACGCCCTACCCGCTGTGCTATCACTCCGGCCTCCAAATTTTCATTTTTAATACTCACAGAAGTCCATACCAAAAAACAGACTTTAAATGGAATTCAAAGTCTAGTTATTCCAGCGAAGTCATCCAGTCTTTAGAAAGGAGGCAATACGCTTAGGAGAAAAACAGAGCAGTAGCCTTTCTAATTTAAAGGAAATTAATTTTACAGGAACTACATGCACAAGCTTCAGGAGCAGGCCATGCAAACTCTTGTCCTGAATTAAAAAAAATTTAATTGAGATTCTGTAGGTTACAATGCTATTAATAATTTCTCATGTACATAATTCCAACACCACACCCATTACCAGTGTATCCCACCCTTTTCCAAAGTTTTCCCATTATGTTGTTGCCTTTGGACCTTTGTTGCTACTTTACTGGGTATATTTAAGTCCCACACATGTGTTCCTTTCCTTCTGACTGCCTTGTCCTGGCTTTCTCTTATAGAGCCAAAGTCTAAATTAAGACTGAATAGTTATATGTGGGAGGAATAGGTAGTTATATTGATTTTAGGGATTTTAGTACACATGCCCTGTTTGGTTCTGAAATCCCATTTCTAGAATTCAGTTATAAAAAAAAGTAAAGAAATGCGCTCCAGAAGGGGTGACTGGGATACTACCCTAAGTGGAGCAGAATTCAAGACAGTCTATTAAAAAAAAAATCACTTGAGGGACTGGAGTGATAGTCCAGTGGGGAGGGTGTTTACCCTTGCACGCCCAGCTGACCCAGGTTCGATACCCGGCATCCCATATGGTCTCCCGAGCACCACCAGGAGTAATTCCTGAGTGCAGAGCCAGGAGTTACCACTGAGCATCGCCAGGTGTGATCCAAAAAGCAATAATAAATAAATAAATAAATAAATAAATAAATAAATAAGTAGATAGATGAACAAATAAATTAATAAGTAAGTAAATAAATAAATAAATAGATAATTTTTTTAAAACTCACTTGAGACTGGGGAGATCATACAGGAGAGAAGGTGTATGCCTTGCACGACTGGACTTGGTTTGAACCGTAATACAACAATGCCCTCTTCACTGAACACCACTCAGTAGAGGTCTCCAGGCTCCAAAGCTCTGCTGCTTGTGGTCCTGGTAATCCCAGAGCACCCTTGGGATGATCCTGGTGCCTCTGACATCCAGACACAGAACAACAAAGTATCCTCTGATCTAGAAATGACCGTCTGGTTTGGTCGACTGAAAAATTCTAGGAGAGGTCACAGGCCCTCTGAGAGTTACTTGAAATGTTCTCCAACCCCAGAAAAATATCAGTGAAAGAAATTATGTTTAAGGTTCTGGCAAAATAAAAAAATTCCATGAAAACCAACCCCCAAAAAAAAAAACAACAACAGAAGTTATAGGCCTGCATATGATGTGGTGAGAGCTTGAGATTTTTTTTTTTGTTTTAAAATTTGGGAGTTTCGATAGGGATTGAATAAGGGTCTCATATTTGTAGGCTATATGATCTATGGCCTCACTGCTGGGTTTAAGGCTTTTTTGAAAATAAGAAATGAATAATTTAGCTGAGAGAAATTAAATGTACCATGCTTCAAAATGCAGGATAGTTGTGTAATATTCCATAGTGTTTTCATACCAAAAGTTATTTTATTCATTCATGTGTTGTTGGACATTGGGTTGTTTTTAATGCCCTGACCTTTGTATTTGCTACTGCAATGAATATAGATGTGCAAATTCTTTCAAATTAATGATTTTTGTTCTTGGGAGAGATGCCAATATTTGAAGTCACTGGGTTATATGGAAATTATAGTCTTTTGTTGGGCAATATCCATACTTCTGTTCAAAGAAGTTGAATCAGATGCATTCTCGTCAAGAGAGAAAGAGTTCTCCTTTTTCACCACATCACTACCAACACTGATAGTTCCTAATCTCACTGGTATAAGGTGATATCTTATGTTTTTATTTTCATTATTCAGATCACAAGTGATGATGAGCACTTTGTCATATGCCTACTAGTCATCTGTGTATCTTCAAAAAAGTGTCTTTCCATCTCTTCTCTCTTCCATTTTTTGATAACACTATTTTTATTGCTGTTGTTGAGCAGCTACGGTGTTCTACAAATATCTTAGATGTTAGTCCTTGACCTGCTGTATTGTGTGCAAATGCTTTCCCTCATTCGGTAGAATTTCTTTTTACTTTGGCCTATGTTTCTTTTGTATGCCAAAACTTTTTTACCTTGATGTAGGTCCATTTGTTTTTGTTTTTGTTGTCTTAGCTAATGCAATTGAATCATTAAATTTACTTCAGTGGACATTCCCTGGAGGTTCTGCCTGTATATTTTATCACTTGATCACTTTACATCCCATTACTCATCGATTGCGGTGCCAGTAACATTTCCATTCGACCCTGCCATGTGCCAGTATAGCCCAATGGCATCTGGTTGCTTCAGGAATTTGAAGAGCCTCAAACCTTTCTTTCAGGGTTTTGACTAAGAAGTCTGACCATCTCGTAGGTGGGCGGCCACGTGATCTTTAGACATCCTGTGGGATCCAGTCGGTAACAGCTCTAGTCCAGCAGTCGTCTCCAAATCGCATTACATGTCCAGCCCATCTGATTTTTGATGCCTTGGCAAGTGAGACAGTGTCCCTGACTCTGGAACAGCGATGGAGGTCGGAGCTCCGGATTCCTTCTTTCACTTGAGTGAGGCGTGATCTTCCAAGCATAGCTCTTTTGATTCCTCTCTGGGAGACCCGAAAAGCATTCTCATCCTGCTTTTGTAGGGCCCAGGTCTCTGAGGCATATGTTAGTGCAGGGAGTATTTTATAATGTATTTTATAATGTGTTTTATAGATTCTGATATAATAAGGTCTCTAATCACTTTGAACTGACTTTTGTACATGGTAAAAGATACAGATTGTTTCATGTTTTTGCATGTTGCTATCCAGTTCTCCCAACATCACTTGTCAAGTAGGCATTACTAAATCCCTTCATTAACCCATGACCTTTGTCATATAATAACTACTAATCCATCTGTGGCTTTCTTTCATTTTTTTAAAAAAAATGTTTAGCTTTATTTGAACACTGATTTACAAAGTTGTTCACAATACAGTTGTCAAAGGTATTCATTATTCCAACACCAGTCCCACCATCAATGTGCCCTTACCGCTACCAAAATCTCTAGTTTCCCACCAACCCCTCCCAAGTCTGCTCCCTTACCAGGCACTAACTAATTTACATTGCATTGCTTATTACAACATATATCTCGTAATGGTATTGCTAAAGTCATGACCTTTTTACTGGGCGGTTCTGTGCAAATTGAGTCATCTGTGTTGTTGCTTTCACTTATTGAACTTAGTGGGCTTCTACTCAATTTTGAAAAAATGTTTGTGTTAATTTGTTACAGACATTCAATATTCAGCCATAATCCCACCACCATTGCAGCTTCACACCAACATTATTTCCAATTTTCCCAACCACCCTTTAAACCTGCCCCTGTAGCACAGACTCAGTATTTTATTTTATATTGCTTGACGTATGGAGATGTTACTGGTGCCCATTCAAGCAAATCGATGAACAGTGGGAAGACAAGTGATAAAAGTGATAGATAATTTTCTAATTCAACAAATGTTTTTTTGAAGAAAGTTGGTGAAGATTGTTCCATCTCACCATACAGCATAAAGCCCTTATAGAAGAAATGACTGATATGTTGTTACAGGATAGACATTGTGTGTATATATTTTGTTATTGGTAGCCTTCTACTTAACATGCCACTAAATGTAGTGTGCTACTTGGTGTATCAGTATTGTACTGTTTGAGCTGTTGCTCGGTTGTGCACTCCAGGAATTCCAAAATTTTTAGTGGAGTGATAAATTTGGAACTAAATTTTTTACCGGGTAGTGGCTTTGAGGGATGGGTGGGACTGACAGAGAAGAACAGAGAGATGGGGAAGGGCTCTGTGAAAGCCTGGAGATTTCAGTCACAACACCTGGATACCTGAGTTTTTCAATGGATTAATGTCTGGGTGGAGCTCATCTGAGCAGTGGATGGTAAAAGATTAAACATGGCAGTAATTGTGGAGTGTGGAGGTTTTCATTTGCTGGGGTTGTTTTGGGACAGGTGTGTGGTTTTCTGTTGGGTTTTGGTATTAGGGTAATATTAACTTTGTGAAACTATTTTGAAAATTCCTTATTCTCTGACACTTTGAATAAGTTTGAGAAGTTTAAATATCCTCTTTGACGTTTTTCTGGAACTCTCTAGCAAATTAATAGTGAGCCCATATGAGCTTGGACTTTTGTTCTTGGGTGAATTTTTAATGTCTGTTCCATTTATTTATTCTTGATTAGACTGTTCCGATTTTCTACTTCCTCTTGATTCAATCTTGGGAGATTGTATGCTTCCAAAAATATATTCATCTCTTGGAGCCAGAGTGATAGCACAGCGGGTAGGGCATTTGCCTTGCATGCAGCCGCCCTGGGTTCGATCCCCAGCATCCCATATGTTCCCCGAGCTCCGCCAGTTCATTAATTCCTGAACGAGGAACCAGGAGTAACCCATGAGCGTCGCTGGGTGTGACCCAAAAGCAAAATAAAAAAAAAATATATATATATATATTCATTTCTTTTAGGTTTTCTAGATTATTGGCTTAAAATTGTTTATAGTGGGGGCGGAGCTATAGCCCAGCGGGTAGGGTGTTAGCCTTGCACGCTGCCGGCCTCTGCCAGCCTGGATTCAATCCCTGGCATCCCATATGGTCCCCGAGCACCGCCAGGAGTAATTGCTGAGTGCAGAGCCAGGAGTAGCCTCTGAGCATTGCCGGGTGTGACCCAAAAAAAGGGAAAAAAAATGTTTATAGTAACCTCTGGTAATCTTTTGCATTTTGAGGTATCTGTTATATTTCTCTTTTCATTTCTAATGTAAATTTTTTCTTTTTCCTCCCTCATAAGTCAGTTAAAGAGTTGTCAATTTATTCATCAAAAAGTCATATGCTGTTAAATACAGGCAAAAAAATACACATGATGACCTCTAAGTGTATGTATCACAATCCACAATATGTAAGAGAAGAAAGAAAGAGAGAGAGAAAGAGAGAAAGAGATAAAGAACCTGCCATAGAGGCAGTCTAGGGGATGGGGAGGGAATCGGGGACATTGGTGGTAGGAAATGGGCACTGGTGGAGGGATGGGTGCTGGAACTCTGTATGACCGAAACCCCCAAACATGAACATATTTGTAATTATATATCTCATGGTGGTATAATAAAATATCAATTAAAAAAGTCATATGCTGGAGCTAAAGTAATAGAACAGTGGGAAGGGTGTCTAACTTGCACACAATACCTGGGGTTCAATCCCTGACACCCCATAAGGCCCCCTGAGTCTACGAGGAGTCACCCCCTGAGTGCAGAGTCAGGAATAAACCTTGAGAATCCCTTGGTGTGGCCCACACAAAAGCCATCTCCTGTTTTGTTACTCTTAATAATTTTCTTGAGTTCTATGTCATTGATCCATGCTCTAATTTAAAAAAAATTAATATATTTGTTTTTTAGTCACCGTGAACTTACAAAGTTATTCATAATTAGGTTTTAGGATACAATGTTACAACACCAATCCCTTTACCAGTGTTCAGTTCCCTCCACCTATCCCCACGCCACCCCCATTAGCCTCCCTACCACAAGTCTTCTACTAAATATGCTCTTGATAGATTAGATTAGATATAGATAGATAGACAGGCAGACAGACAAATAGATGATTGATAAATAGATAGCTAGATAGATAGCTAGACAGACAGACAGACAGACAGACAGACAGACAGACAGACAGACAGACAGACAGACAGACAGACAGACAGACAGACAGATAGATAGATAGATAGATAGATAGATAGATAGATAGATAGATAGATAGATAGATAGATAGATAGATAGATAGATAGATATTTTTGCACTGTGATTTGCAGCACTATTGCTGATAAGGTTTCATACATAACAATTTACCATCTTTCCACATCATCTCCTCCCAGTTTAATGCTTCCCTCCGCTACGATACTGCCCCCTCCCTGTCCTATTGCCTAGCCTCCTCAAGCAGCATGTTTCCTCTAAATATCAGTCCTCATGTTCTTCATTTCTATTTTCTGAGTATTCGTTATTCTAACATCATGTTTCTTTCTCTCCTGCATCTGAGAAAGATCATTCTGGGCTGGTCTCTCTCCCTCTGACTAACTTCATTCAACATACCCTCTAGGTACATGCCTCTATGTAGCAGAAAATTTCATGACTTTATCTTTTCTTTTTTCCTAATATTTTCTTATGGCTGTGAAATATTTCATTGTGTATATGTACTGCAGTTTCTTTATCCAGTCATTTATTCTTGGACACTTGAGTTGTTTCTAGATATTGATTATTGTTGGTAGTGCAGCAAGGGATACAAATACCTTTTCTCCATTTTATTTTAGGGTCCTAATTTTATTATATATTTCCTCTTGACTGATTTGGGATTTGTTTACTGTTCTTTTTCAGCCTCTCACGTGGTAAGTTTAGATTATTTCGGATTATTTTTGTCTTCTGATGTAAGCCTGTATTGCTATGAACCTCCCCCTCAGGACCTTTTTCTATGTCCTATAGGTTAAGATTGTTTGCATTTTCATTTTTGTTCACTTTGAGGAACATTTTACTCCCCTGTCATAAAAGTAGTAATTTAAGAGGATTTTTATAAGAAAATAATTTTAAGGAAACTTATTTATTTGTAAGAGGAAATATTTATTTCCACTTTTTCAAATTCTAGTTTAACAATATGTTGTTTCCCAATGTTAAAATCCTTCCTTTTTTCCTTCCTTCCTCCTCCCTTTTTCCCCCTCCATCCCTCATACCTTCTACCATCCTCCTTCTTTCCATCCTGCCTTCTCTTCCTCTTTCCTTCCTTCATTCCCTCCCTTCCTTCTTCCTTCCTTTCGTCCTTTCTTTAATTTTACTTCCATGGCATTATGGTCTAAAAATGATAATTAATATGTTTTCTATTTTCATGATTAGGCAGACACTTCAATTATGGTCCAGCATGTAGTCTAGATAATGTCCTATTGTGTACTGGAGAAGAATGTGTGTTCAGATTTTTGGGGGAGGAGTATCCTGTAAATGTCTATTAACCCCAGTTCTTCAAATTCCTCATTTGGGGCTCTTGTTTATTTGTTGATGTTCTGACTGGTTAATCTGTCCAGTGTTGAGAGTGGGTTGTTAAAGTCTCCCACTACTATTGTGTTGCTTCAATGTATATCCTTATGTCTATTGGCAGTTAACTTATGTGTTTTGTTGAAGGTTGATTTATTGCATATATGTTGATGAGTAAATTCCTCTTGATCTTGTGATTCCTTGAGAAGCATGCAATGACTGTTTCTATCTTGTTCCTTTTTTTTTTAAAAAAAAATCTATCTTCCTACTTTTTAAAGCATGAATGTTCTCTGGTCTGATACAAGTATGGATGCCCCTTCTCTTTTTAGCAAGGGGCTGCATGAGTTTTCAACTATTTATTCTGAACCTATGCTAATTGCCACAATTCAAGTGTGTTTTCCCCTCGAGGTGTTGCAGGTGTGGCTGCAGTGCCCAATTGCATTGGCAGGTGGCAGACAGGAGACAGACTTGTCTACACCCCCCAGGGCTCTGTCCTGTGGGTCCTGGATGGTGAATGGTCTGACATAGAAAAGACTGGGCTCCCTGGGATGAACCTGGAGCCATGGCAGACCCTGGCAAGCTACCCGTGGTGTATTTGATATGCCAAAAACAGTAACAATAATGGACCTCATGGGGCCGGAGCGGTAGCCCAGCGGGTAGGGCGTTTGCCTTGCAGCGTGGCCGGTTGCCGGCCTGGGTTCGATCCCGGCATCCCATATGGTCCCCCGAGCACCGCCAGGAGTAATTCCTGAGTGCAGAGCCAGGAGTAACCCCTGAGCATCGCCGCGTGTGACCCAAAAAGCAAAAAAAAAAAAAAAATAATGGACCTCATTCCCA
Source organism: Cryptotis parvus (assembly GCA_021461705.1). Taxonomy (NCBI): domain Eukaryota; kingdom Metazoa; phylum Chordata; class Mammalia; order Eulipotyphla; family Soricidae; genus Cryptotis; species Cryptotis parvus. The sequence continues at coordinate 26,607 of JAJIBD010025279.1, forward strand.
ATGAATGGAGATGTTACTGGCGCCTTTTCGAGCAAATGAACAACGGGAACACAAGTGACAAGTGACAAGTTTCTTTGAGCACTAGAAGGTCATATTTTGTTTTCTGTTCCATTTAGCCACTCTGTATATTTTATTTATTTTTTTTTTTTTATTTATTTATTTATTTATTTATTTATTTATTTTTCTTTTGTTTGCTTTGACCACACCAGAAAATGCTGAAGGATTACTCCTATCTCTACACTCAGGAATTACTTTTGGCAGTGCTTTGGGAATCATATGGGATGCCAAGGAGTGACCCTGGGTTGGCTGCATGCAAGAGCCCTACCTACTATACTATTGTTCTCTGGCCCCACTCCATAGATTTTGCTGAAAGATTTTCATACACTGACATGTAGAAGAATTAGTGATATGAAGGAATTTTTTGCATCCATGAGGATTTTGTTTCCTTTGCCATTTTCCCTTCATTTTTTAGAAGAGGCCGTTCAGTAGCTCTATTATAGTTACTTTACACATGAAGTAATATCCTCAGATCTCATTTGTCCGAGAATATCTTTATCTCTCCTTCAAATATGAGTGATAACCTTGTTTGGTAAGAGATTTTTTGGTTAGACGTTTTGTTCGCTTAGTATTTTGAATGCATCATTCATTTCTCCTCTTGCTTTTAAGGTAAAAGCATTTTTACATTTTGAGAAATGTGGTAAGAACACATTTAAATGTACTCTTTACTTGCTGTCAATGGGACTGTCATTTGCTCAGTTTTCATAGAAAACAGTATGAGAACTTCTCAAAAAGACTAAAAACATAACTTCCATATAATCCAGCTACACTACAAAAATGGCATTTTATTTTATTTTTTTTAATTCTTTTTCCCTTTTTTATGGATATATTTTTATTTTTGTGAGTACTACTCTTGGCTGTATGCTTGGTCTTTACTCCCGAGAGGAGTGGGCTGTGCCAACCAGAGTGCCCAAGAATCGATGACTGGATAAAAGAAGCTTTGGTACATCTACACAATGGAATACTATGTAGCTATTAGGAAAAAATGAACTCATAAAATTTGCCTATAAATGGATGGACATGGAGAAGATTATGTTGAGTGAAATTAGCCAGAAGGAGAGAGACAGATACAGAATGACTGCATTTATTTGCATGGCATAGATATATATGTGCATATTGTGATGCCAATATCCAAGGTCAAGTGAAACATGACCTTGTATCAGGAGGTCTTGTCAAGGGTGGAAATTGTCATAAACGTGTGGGAGTCAGAGGCTGGGTAGGACAGAGAATGGAACAGTGTGCTGACAATTGTCGAGGTTACTAGTGCCAACCTAGAACTGAGCATTAAATACAGGCAAAAAGGATACACATGACAACCCTTTAATGTATGTTCTGTAGTCCATAGTCTGGAGGGAAGGAAGGGAGAGAGAGAGAAAGGGAAAGAAATGGGGAACCTGCCATGGAGGCGGGCTGGGGGAGAGGGAAGGGAACAGGGTAATTGGTTGTGGGAGATGGGCACTGGTGGAGGGATGGGTGCTGGAACACTGTGTGACCAAAACCCAGGTATGAACTTTTTAATTGTGTATCTTTGTGATTGTTTATCTCAAGGCGGTATAATAAAATACTTTTAAAAAAAGGCAAAGCAAGGTAAAAAAAGAATAGAACTCATTTACACTTATTTATATCTCACCCCAAGCCAGAAAGAAATGGAAAAAGGCTTAACAATTTATTATACAATGAATAACTTCTTTGGATCTAATACATAATATGGTATCCATATCTAACAATAATGTGAATACTCTGAAATTCACAAAGTATTCACTAGATGTTTAAAAAAAATTTACCAGGTCTTAGACCAAAGAGACAGCATAGCAGGTAAGGTGCTTGACTTTCATGTAGTCAAAGGTTTAATCCCTGGCACCATATAATGGTCCTCTGAGCAAAACCAAGAGTTATCCTTAAACACAAAGCCAGGAGTAAGTCATGAGCACAGCTGGGTGTGTTCCTCCCCTCAAAAAATCATCAGCTCCTTGGGGCCGGAGCAATAGCCCAGCGGGTAGGGCGTTTGCCTTGCACGTGGCCGGCCTGGGCTGGCCGGGTTCGATCCCTGGCATCCCATATGGTCCCCGAGCACCGCCAGGAGTAATTCCTGAGTGTAGAGCCAGGAGTAACCCTGAGCATCGCCGGGTGTGACCCAAAAAGCAAAAAAAAAAAAAATTCATCAGCTCCAAGCATAGATTCATCATGTCTATTCTATTGCTCAAGCAGACCCTAGGACCCCACAAGTTATTGGGGAGCCCCTCAAAAAAGTAAAACAAAAATTTATGAAAAGTGCTTTGAGCAGTGTACAGCAGGACCTCAAGTTGGAGTTATCACTTGAAGACTACAGCCTTGAAAGAATTAGGAATGGTGCATATTTCCCCGACTGTCATAATTTCATGACATTTGAAATAGAAGGGAGAGAGTGGATCTTACCAGTTTTACCATAGAAACACCTGTCAAAATTCTCACTACAACTGACAGCCACAGTACAGAGACAGAGCAACTCAGGCTGTGACCCAGAATCAGAAAAACACTCCATCAGTTTCATTAGAGCAGGATGGATCTTCTGGGTTTGCCAGGAGGGCAAACCCATTCTTTTACTAGGGGGCAGAGGTCAGGAACTCATAGCAAACATCTTTTCCCATGCCAATCTGCAGGAGATACATGTTTACTATGTCAAACAATAGTTGTAGCCTGTAGAACCTGACACAGGCACAAAAGGAACTCCCATGTTTTGTGACCTCTGAAATTTTCCCTTTGGTTCTGGAGGCGACAGTACAGGGGTTAAGGCTCTGTCTTTCAGGCAGCTGACCCTGGCTTGATCCCTAGCACTGCGTAATGTACCCAAGCACTACCAGGAATGATCTGTGAGCACAGAACTAGGAATAAGCCATGAGCACAACCATGTATGGAACTCTTCTCCAAAGGAAAACCCTACCAAAAATAAAGCAAACAGGACAAATCAAATAGGAAAATATATGTTCTATGCTTATAGATAGAAAGAAATAACATTGCTAAAATGACCGTCCTACCCAAATCATTATACAGATTTAGTATAGGCCCTATCAAAAACCCATTCTTCAGGGCCGAGCAATAGCTCAGC
>JAJIBD010025280.1:0-30478 GCA_021461705.1 Cryptotis parvus
CCTCACTCCACCTTGACCCAGGAACCTTTCTATCTCTCCAAGCAGTTTCTCTAGCAGGGAGGCCCACTGAGATTCTCCCAGCAAGCTGTCCAGAAGGCCCCCTCTTTCTTCTCTCTCTCTGCATCAAACTCTCTCCACAAACTCTCCAGCTCTCTCCTCTCTCAGCACTCTCTCCCCCCAAACTCTCTTTCGAACTCTCTCAAAAACTCCCACAAAGACTCTCCCCAAGGCAAACAGGCTCCCTCTGCTCAGCCAGGCTCAGAATCTTGGCCTCAACTGTCTAAACAGTTCCCAACTGTTATAACCTTATAGGCAGGGGTACTATCACTTTAAGGGGCATTATCTAAAACATCTCATTCAGTTATGAGATGCCCCAAAGGGACTGTGACCAATAGTTTAAGTAGACTCTAAATATCTACTTTTCCCTTAAGGACCAGTCATAGCAGGTCACATAAATTGTTAGCACACTCAATTTTATCTCACTTTCTTTTGTTTAATCCAAGCTTAGAAACTCCATATCTTTAGCTCAAGCCAATAGGAGGCCTGAACATAGCTGTCCATGCACACTACCTACGTCTGGGACAGATGACACATTGCACCATTCATTGTTATTGTGCTGAAAGAATAATACAATGTGTATTTCCTGAAACCCACTCATACTTGCAACTGCTAGCACCAGTGTTGCGCTCCCTGATACTGTAATTCACTCATCCCTCCTCTGCTCTTTTCTCAACCTCTTCTGCAATCTCTGCTGTACTAAATTAACTCATTCCACTGTCAAGTTTTATTTGTTTGTTTTTGCTTTTTTTTTGGGTCACACCCGGAGAGGCTCAGGAGTTAACTTCGTGGCTCTGAGCTCATGAATTACTCCTGGTGGTACTCAGGACTATATAGGATGCTGGGGATTGAACCTGGGTTGGCCACATGCTAGGCCCACTGTCAAGTTTAATTTGATTTCCCGTGCCTAATAGAAATGGACGAGGGAAAAGAAATAAATTAGATCTCAAAGAGTGATGCTCCTAAATCTTATTTCAAAGAAGTTCAACAGCATCTCATCTGTCTCTCTGTTTAGAGGGATTGTCAAATGAGGTTGTTTCAGGTTAAAACTACAGTTTACCTTAAGCTTCTTTGCTGGGGTTTTTTGAAATCACTGTCCACATAGTCAATGTGTTCAACTTTTCCCTGTCCTTGACTTGTTATATGAACTTTGGTCATCATCCTAGTTCATGATTTCTTTCCTTAGTCATTCTACTAAGTAGGCCATGTTTTTATCCTGTCAAAACATTTACCACCATACAGGTGAGAGATTTCTGTAGGCTTGACATAATTTTTCCAAGCCTTATTTATTTCTTTTAAAATAAAATTTTTTATTTTATTATATTTTTTAATGGAATAACTGTGAGATACACAGTAAAAAGTTGTTTATGACTAAGTTTCAGCCATACAATGTTCCAACACCCACCCCTTCACCAGTGTCCATTTTCTACCACTAATGTCCCTATTTCCCTCCCTCAACCCTCCCACCTGCCCTCACCACCCTGCCCCGGCTGGTTCTATGACAGGCACTTTTTTTCTTTCTGCTCCTCTCTCTTTATCTTTCGTTCTTGGAATTATGAGTTGCAATACAGGTACTGAGAGATTATCATGTATATCCCTTTACCTACTTTCAACACACAGTTCTGTCCAGAAGGATCATTTCCAACTATCATATAATAGTGGTCATTTGTTGGAGTTCGACTGGGTGAACAACTGGTTCACCAACAGATGTGATCGGGACCACAGATTCACTGATAATCAGTGGCTAGTGCAATCTGCCAGGCCAGCCCTGGGGTGAATAGGGGTACCATGAGGATCAAGAAAAGAGACACAGGAGCGGAAAAAGCAACAGGATCTGGGTCTAACAGCCTCATGGATTTACACCCTCAGCTTGTATTTATTGCTTAGAATGAGTAAACATTAGAACAATAATTATTTTTGGTTGGGTTAGACTTTTACTACCGGAGGGTGTTGGCCAAGTATAAATGTAATCAGAATTAACTAAGCATAAATATAAATAATGGGTTTAGTTGGATATAAACATTATTTATTTATTTATTTATTTATTACATAAGATCTTTATTTGCATATTTAAAACAAGACTTTGGGACAAGCCATAGTACAGTGGGTAGGATGTTTGCCTTGCACACAGCCAACCTGGGTTTGATCCCTGGCATCCCATATGGTCCCTCAAGCACCACCAAGAGTAATTTCTGGAGTGAGAGCCAGGAGTAACCCCTGATGATCGCCATGTGTAACCCAAAAAAACAAACAAAAAACCCCAAAAAATAAAACACAAAGACTCTGACCAGGGTGGGAAGGACATTCCAGGCCACCCTCCCTCCCAGAAATTCTTCCCTGGCTAGGTATTTCTAGAAAGATCTAGAAACATCTGCTCTCCCCATCCTCCTTGGGCTCTAAGCCCTCATCAGAAACAACCAGGACATCTAGCAGAAAGGCTATTCATTCTGTTGGTCCAGTTAAAGCCTGCTCCACCAGGAAGAGGGGAGAACGCAGGAGTTGTGACCTGTGGTGACTCAAGGAAAAGTAGAGGGAATGTAGAGGATCAGAATCTTCTTCTTAAAGTAAAGCCCCCTCCTTCAAAGTATAATCTTCTGGGTGATCCACCCCATGGATGGAATCCCATCCTCGGGCTATAATACTCTAGAGATACCTTCCTGAGACCTACCCAAGCCAAGGACAGTCTAAGGGCAAATTGCTTTCTCTTTCCTTTCCTGGTAATCCTTCATGGTAAAGGGTGACTTTCCTTGGGGAAATCTCGTCATGTATTCCAGAGTACAACCCTCAAGTCAGGTTAGTTTTTCCTAACCCCAACAGGGTTCTTACTAAGTCATTTCTTTTATGGGTCATGTCAGAGTTTGTTCCATGATCTACACTTCTTGTGGTGCCTCACCTGTCCCATGTTGAGGCCAGGGAGCTTATTCAGGGTTTTCCCCTGGGTCCACCCAAAGCCTGCAGTGGGACCCACATTTTGGGGGTGTCTAAGGGCAACTGAGGTTTAAGTCAGGTAAATATGATGGATGCCCAGGTAAATATAAGGACATAATGGAAAGAGGAAAACAATATTTCATATATGATCTGTGAATAACACAGGAAGAGGTTGAAGATAATCACAGATGATTGGGAGTGTCCCCATGGGATAGGGTGTCCCCAGGAGCACTGAGATGGTGTAATTCAACAGACACTTTAAAAAAATTTTTTTTATAAATTTTACTACCGTGAGATAGACAATATATAGGTGTTCTACTAAGTGTGGGAAATGGTAATGTCAGACTAGAACTCACCATTGAATATACAAAGAGACTTACATGATAAACCCTAAAATGTCTGTAGGGCAAGTCACAATGTGTAAAAGAAGAGAGATATAAGACACAGACAGAGACACAGAGAGAGGTGTTCATAATTAGTGTTAATAATTGGTTCTCAGTCATACAGTGTTCCAGCACCCATCCCCTCCACCAGTGCCCCATTCCCACCACCAATGTCCCCACATTCCCTCCCACCCACCCCCCCAGCCTGCCTCTATAGCAGGCACTTTCTTCTCTCTCTCTCTCTCTCTCTCTCTCTCTCCTCTGTGTCTCTCTTCTTTTACACATTGTGACTTGCCCTACAGACATTTGGGGTTTATCATGTAAGTCTCTTTGTGTATATTCAATGGTGAGTTCTAGTCTGACATTACCATTTCCCACACTTAGTAGAACACTGATATATATTTATATCCCATTAATGGATGTAGTCATTCTATACCTGTCCTTTTCCTTCTGCAACAGTCACTTTTCTATCCTAACTCTGCTCCTCTCACACCTCTGCTTGTGGCAAGCTCTCATTTATGGACCAGTCCTCCTGGCCTTGTTTTTAACTGTCTGTAGGTCTCATAGAATAGTCTCATAGAATGCTTATTCGATGTCCCACAGGTGAGAGAAATCATTTTATGTTTATCTCCTTTTGATTCATTTCACTCAACATGATACTCTCCATGTCCATCCATTTATGAGAGAATTTCATGACTTCTTTTTACTGGTGGCTGCATAGTACTGCATTGTGTAGAAGTACCAAAGTTTATGTTCTTGAGCACTCAGGTTGTTTCCAGATTCTGTCCAAGCTTTTTTTTTTTCTTTTTGGGACACTCAGGGGGTTACTCCTGGCTCTCCACTCAGGAATTACTCCTGGCGTGCTCGGGGGACCATATGGGATGCCGGAGATCAAACCCGGTCCAGCACAGGCCAGCCACGTGCAAGGCAAATGCCCTACTGCTGGGCTATCACTCCGGCCCCTGTCCAAGCTTTTATTAAACCAATGTTTTAGGGACACATATGCACATTTGCTCATGATACTTATCATTTGATCATTAACCTCTCTGTGCCATTTTTCCTCCTGCTGATTGTAAGGCCATCACTCAACACAGATTCTCCAGAAGCAGGAAATTTATTTTTTTATTATTTATTTATTTATTTTTTATTTTTTTTGCTTTTTGGTCACACCCGGCAATGCTCAGGGGTTACTCCTGGCTCTGCACTCAGGAATAACTCCTGGCAGTGCTCGGGGGACCATATGGGATGCCGGGGATTGAACCTCGGCCGGCACAGGCCAGCTGCGTGCAAGGCAAACGCCCTACCCGCTGGGCTATCGCCTCCGGCCCCTATTTTTTTTTTTTTCTTCAAATTTTATTACACCACTTTTAGACATGCAATTGCAAGAAGCTCATGTCGAGTTTTGGTTCTACAGTGTTCCAACACCCATCCCTCCACCTAAACCCATCTCCCATCACCAATGCCCCCACACTCCCCTCCCCACACACACCTCAATTGCTTGGCAGGTTCTGTATGTCTTTTTTCTCCTCTCTATCTCTCCCTCCCGCCTACCTTTCCTACACATCGTAGAATGCAGTATATTAAAGAACATAACTGCTTCCACTAGTTTGATGGATCATGCGGCTGCAAGCGGGCGTCATAGTCAGCATCCAGACAGCAAATATGGTGGCTAATGTGGTGGGGGCGAGTCTCATCTGACTGAGAAGCAGGAAATTTAAATAGAGAAAGTTTATTAGAGCTCAGTGTTGAGGCCCTCAAACCAAAAAAGACTCAAAGAGCCCTGAGCATCTTTTACAAATGGATTAAATACTCTTCTTCATACCAGGTTCAAAATACATTCCTACATTCCTAATCTTATCTTAAGCAAAGCAGATGTACAGAAACAAATGAAGCTATTAAGACATTCTGTCTAGGGGCCGGAGCGATAGCACAGCAAGTAGGGCATTTGCCTTGCACCACGACCGACCTGGGCTCCATCCCTGGCATCCCATATGGTCCCCAAGCACTACCAGGAGTAATTCCTGAGTGAAGAGCCAGGAGTAACCCCTGAGCATTGCTGGGTGTGACCCAAAAAAAAAAAAAAAGGCATTCTGTCTAGATTGTGACATGCATCATGTTCATGAGTACGTCAGCTATTGTCCTTGACTAGGCTTGCTTCTCTTTAGTTTTAGTTTTTAGGCAGGGCTCTTTTCAGTCTAGTCTCATAGTCATAATGTTCTTTAAACTTTTTTCTCACTGATTGACTTTTTGTTCTCACACTTATAAGGACTACTTAACTTCTTGTTTAGGCAGAGAACACTAGCAATGCTGCTTTAAACCAAGATACAGATGCAGCAGAACAGTTATTGAGAATTAAATGGAGCAAGACTGGATATAAATACACAAGTGTATTATGTATTTTGTTGTTGCTTAGATGCAGTATGCTACTATCCCTGAGAAGTTGAAGTATCTTGTCAAAAGAGTATAATCTCATATGGAAAGATTTGTTTCTCACCATCTCAGAGATTCTCCATAAACCGATGCATTGTTAAAGAAAGTTAATAGAGTCAGGAAGCCTGTGTATTTTATAAGTTGCAGGAGTGTGAAAAACCTTGTGGTTGTATAGGAAGATAAGGTAATGGGGAAAGGCAGTGGAGTAGTGCAAGTATGGGAGTAGTAGGTTACTGTTAGTGGTGGTAATCAGAACTACTCAGTGCACATGAAAGATATACTGATAACTGCATTAAGTCAGGATGGACTCTGAAGATATACTAATAACTGCATTAATGGAAGGATGACCCTAAGTGTTATGGTTTGATGATTTGTGCCAAAGGTCTGATGAGGTATAGTCATGGCTAACTGAGGTTTATCCTTGAGCAAATATCTTCAATAGTGATTGCAGATTATGAAGTCTGGGGTCTCTTACCTGTCTGTTATTTTATTACATTATCTCATTTAGTAACATATAATTTGTCATTTTTCATTTTCTAGAACTTTGGGGTTTTTGCTTTTTTTTCCAGAGTGGGGAGTCATACCCAGCTATGCTCAGGGGTCTCTCTTGGCTCTGCAATGAGGAATCATTCCTGGCGGTGTGTGTGGGAACATATTGGATGCTGGGAATCTAACTCAGGTCAGCTGCATGCAAGGCAAATGCCCTACCCACTGTACTATCACTCTGGCCCAATTTGGGGGTTTTTATTTGGTTTGGAGGCCCAGCAGTGCTCAGGGTTTAATCCTGGCTCCGCACTCAGGCATCACTCCTGAGTGGGCTCTGGGAGTTCAATTGGATGTCAGCTGAATGCAAGGCATATGCCTTACCCACTGTACTATCTCTCTGGGTCTATTGATTTTTTTTTATCTTATGATAGAGAAATTTGATCTTTTGCCCTATATTTTAGTTGAATAAATAGATAAATATATCTCTTTATGGTTGAGTTAAGAATGATCTTTATATAGTCTGGATTCTTGTTTCTCATCCAATATATTATTTTCTAATGTTCCCTCCCATTATGTTGGTTGTTGTTCTAGTTTTGCAGTGGTATCCTTTGAGCAAAATTTTATAATTTTTTTTAATTTATTATTTTTTTTTGGTGGGGACGGGTTTATTGTTTACAATCAGCAGCTTCTTGAAGGCAATCTCAGAATTCACAGACTCTTTGAACAGGTACAAGTCACATCGTCACAGGACCTTGTAACGGACTACAGTGGGAAAGAAAAGTAACTCTGTAGAAAAGAATCTCTGTTCTAGACAGTAAGACACATTCCTACAAAATTAACTCTAAAAAATTAGGAAGCAAGCTTCATTTTATTTGTTAAAACATAAAAATCATCAACTCATGTAAAAATAATTCAACTCATAGAATCAGAAAGTCAAATATTAAAAAATATCTGACACACTATAATGTGTGCATAGTCTTCGATATAGTTTGATTTTTAAGATTATCTCAGTTTTAAACAACCACATTTTAAGTTGTTACAAAATCCAAGTATCATTCTGACTAGCACATTCTTAATGACCCCTTTTAAACTAAAGACAAAACTCTTATTCCTATTAATATGATCAATTTTGTTTCATTACCAAAAACACTGTGTTCAAGGGCTAGATCTAAGTCCATTAAAAAATTGGTATTTGATTATTTTCATTGCTAAAAAAAAGGTGAAGACATGTTGCAGGACACCTAAAAGCCTAGGCCTCTGCATATGCCCTGGATTGCCTCCTGCAGGTCACTTCATAGATAGGGGGATAGTCTGAATAGTCTTATCTGACCATGTATTCTGTACTGGCTGGTATAAATATTCTCTCATGCTACCACAAGCATCGTGGGACTAGCTAGATCTTACCAGCATATCTGCCTGGCCATGTTGGATCTCTAAGTAATTAGACCAGAGAGAAATGCTGTTTGCCTCCAAGCAAGCAAGCATGGCTCCCTGATAACTCAAAGGCAATTAAAATACAAAACTACCGTGAAGTAGACGATACTCTTGTGAAGGCTTGGAGAAATATTTAACTGACATTAGTATTAGTCTTTGGTACAGAGACATGCCATCTCAGAAACCCCCTTCTCTATCCTATAAAGGCAATTCCAGGCAGATCTTGGCTCAAGATATTAGGTGAGGTGCTGGGAGAAATTACCTGAGGGCATTTGATCCTTCCTGCCAGGGAAGTTACATTTAGCTTATAGCTTCTCCCAGCTCTCCTAGGAGGCTTTTAATTAGCTTCTGGGTCCTTGTAAACAACCAGATGGTTTTCTGAAGTTGCTACATTCTATAGAGCTATTTTCCTGTTTTCATCTCTAGATAGCCCAGCTCAGAATGGGCTGGTCTGGGGAGTTTGGGCAGATTTCTAGCTATAAAATAAGCTGTAAGAAGAAAAAAGCTCTCTCTTTTTTCCCCTTTTTGCCATTTCTGCTTCCCTTGGTGTTTTGCTTCTTCGTCCTCTCCATTCTCTGTTGGGCCTCAACACGTGGTGGCAGCCATCTTGGCCTACACCTGGCTGGGGCCTAGCTGGGAACTCAGAGTCCGGTGGTCTTCCCTGCTCTTGGATTGTATATTGGAACCTGTGATAGCAAAGCCCTTTTAAAACTGCATCGGATTCCTGAGTCTTCATCCATTCCCCGCCGGCTTCGAAGTAGAAGGGAACTCGCTTCCCGGCACTGTTGGGGACCCCCGGCGGCACTCCCACCAAAGACACAAAAATATAAAGAAAATGAAAATTATCAGCATATATCCCCAAGTATAGCAGGATTATATTTATTTCTTCCTAGTCATTTTGTATACGTAGGTAGGATTTCAAAACAAATTTAATTCTGTAAAAACGTTTACATATTCCTTTCTAGTTCATGTTATAGAGCAACCCATTTTTTACAGCAATTATATACTTTAGCTGTCTACTTCAAACTTAGAGTTAAGCCACAGTTTATCTTCAATTTTTGTATATTGAGATTGATAATATTTACTGTTATAACTGCATTTAACAAACTTCTTTATATATTAGCCTGTATACTTTATCAAAAAAATTTTACGAAATATGGGGTCAGAGTGATAATCCAGTGGGTAGGGCATTTGCCTTGCATGTAGTGACTCAGGTTTAATCCCAGTTATCTCATTTGGTCCCCAAGTACCACCAGGACTAATTCCTGAGTGCAGAGCCAGGAGTAAACTCCTGAGCATTGCCAGGTGTGACTCAAAAAAGAAAAAAAAAACCCAAACAAACAAACAAATTCTAAGAGATAAATTCCCAGGAGTAGGGTAACTAACAGAATATTTAAGTATTAAGCCCTTAGATAGATGTTCCTACACTGGGTACCTTTCCGGAAGCCAGCTTGCTCGCATGGTTGTTCTTCATCTAGTGTTCTGCCAATCCTGTTCAGGATGACTCATGTAAACAGCTTGTAGATGACGGACAACAGGCAGATGGGGCGATAGTTGCCGATGTCATGAATGTCTCCCTTCTTCAACAGTAGAACTGTCCTGCTGGTTTTCCATTGGGAGGGTACCTTGCATTCAGACAGGTAGCGTGTGAAGAGCCAAGCTAGTGTATTGATGAGTACCAATGGCAGATTCTTCAGGTGTTCGGGTCTGACTTTGTCTGGGCCTGGTGCTGTTCCCTTCTTTACCGACAACATGGCATGTCGGATTTCAGAAGGGAGAACGTTGGGAATGACATATCCATCCTGTGGAATTTGGTATGTGGGCAGGTGGATGTGGCTATCAAAGAGATTTGAGTAGAAGTCATGGATAATCTCCATTGCCTTTCTGGAATATGTGATAGATCCATCAGGACGTCGGAGGGCAGTCATCTTGGTCTTATAGTTGGTGAAGGATAGGTGGGCGGTGCGAATGCTTTTCCTGGCTTCTGCTGCATCTTCCAGTATTTCTGCTCTTCTGTCTTTGAGGTCTTCTTTTTATAGCTTTTCTGCACCATTTAGCAAGCTTGGACGTTAGCATTTGGTCTCCTGAGGCTCGCGCCTTGCCACATTGGCGAATGAGCTTGAGAGTTTCTGAAGACAGGCGTCCTTTTGTGTCTTTCTCTCTCTCGGCATTCTTCACACAATCATGGAGGCGCTAAACCAGTCGGTTGTATTCTTCATCGATGTCGTCAATAGTGGTATCTTCCCATGTAGTTGCAATGGTGCCAAAGAGTTCCCAGTTGGTGGTCGTTTAGGGAGTTCTCTTCTTAAACTTTGCAGCCTTTTCTCCCCATTGCGGGAAGTAGAATTTTGCTCAAAGGAGATGGTGGTCCGATCCTGTTTGGAATTTGGGGACGACAGCAACATCGGTCAGACAAAACCGTCAATTGAAGATGATGTGGTCAATTTCATTGTGGAACTGTCCACCAGGAGATTCCCATGTCCAATGTTTCACTTCAGCTTTCTGGAACTGTGAGTTCCCATGAATGGTCTTCGTGGACATGATGAACTCAGATAGTCTCTCACCCTGTTCGTTCCATTCTAGGCCATGGGTCCCGATGTGGAGTTCTTCAGCCAATCTTCTCGGTCCTATCTTGGCATTAAAATCACCGACTATGATCTTGTAGAAGGTGTGATCTTTTTTATAGAACTCCTCCAATTCCATATAGAATTTCTCAATTTCATCTTCTTTGTATGTGGATGTTGGTGTGTATACAATGAAGATAGAAAAGGATTCAGCTGGAAAGGATTCAGCACAATCGACCATATCCACACAGTAACCAAGCTCATTGAGGTTTGTAGGGAGTACAAGATGCCGCTCTGTCTCACGTTCATTGATTTACAGAAAGCCTTTGATTCTGTGGAGACTGAAGCAGTCATCGAAGCCGTAGCTAAACAGGGTGTTCAAACCCAATACATCAAGATCCTTCGTGAGCTGTATTACGGATTCACCACCAGGATCTCACCATTCTACAAAGAAGTGATCATTGATGTCAAAAGAGGGGTTCGACACGGTGATACCATTTCACCAAAACTCTTCAGCGCCACCCTAGAGAACATCATGCGACAATTAGAATGGGAAGGAATGGGAGTGAAGATAGATGGTCGGCAACTACACCACCTCCGCTTCGCTGATGACATCGTTCTAATAACACCAAACATTAGCCAAGCAACACAAATGCTGGCTGACTTTGACTGAGAATGTGGAAAGGTAGGTCTACAGCTGAATCTGAAGAAAACTATGTTCATGAAAAATGAACTAGTTCCTGAGGCCCCATTCATTCTCAATGGAACAAACATCTCTGAATGCAGCAGTTATGTGTACCTAGGTCGAGAAGTCAACATGATGAATGACCTAAAACCTAAATGATCTCTTCCTGCATAGGAGGAAGAGAGCGGCATGGAATGCCTTCAAAGGCATCGAAGAAATAGCTAAAAGGACAAAGAACCTCTGGCTTTGGGCACATCTCTTTGACTCCACCGTTCTCCCTGCATTAACATACGCCTCAGAGACCTGGGCCCTATGAAAGCAGGATGAGAATGCTATTCAGGTCTCCCAGAGAGGAATTGAAAGAGCTATGCTTGGAATATCATGCCTCACTCAAGTGAGAGAAAGAATCGGAGTTCTGACCTCCGTCACTATTCCAGAATCAGGGACGCTGTCTCGTTTGCCAAGGCATCGAAAATCAGATGGGCTGGACATATAATGCGATTTGGAGACAACTGCTGGACTAGAGCCATTACCGACTGGATCCCAGGGGATGTCAAAAGATCACGTGGCTGCCCACCTACAAGATGGTCAGACTTCCTTGTCAAGACCCTAAAGGAACGGTTTGAGGCTCTTCATATTCCTGAATCAACCAGATGCCATTGGGCTACATTGGCACGTGATAGGGTCCAATGGAAATGTTACTGGCACCCGCTCGAGCAAATCGATGAATAACGGGATTCAAGTGATCAAGTGATCAAGTGACACTGGGTACCAGAAAAGTACCAATTTACAGTTATACCTTTTTTTAAATACTTATTCATGACACAGGAAACTAGATGCAACCTCCCACCCTTTATTGGTACAAATTTAATTAGGGAAAAGGGTAAATGGTGTGGTCTTGTTTTTTTTTCTAACATGATTGTGAGAGAAAAATCACAATTTTTCTCACAAAGTCAGAATTTTCTCACATGATTACAGTCGTTAGCTTCCAAGTCTTTTAGAAGGTATTTCTGATAACTTTTTCTTATCTGGGTTCTTCCTGCATGGACGAGGGCTGGAAGCTGCACATCTTTTTCCAAGGTTTTTGAAGCTAAGCAGAAAAACCCAATGTGGCCGGAATTAGAAACTCCTCTTGCTTTTTTTTTTTCCTGAGGAATCATGCTAGTTTTAATGTCTTGGTAATAGAACAGAAAACTGGGCCATGTTCTTCAGGTTGTGAAGGGTTTCGACCACTCCATGGACCCTATCTGAGATATGGTAGTGAGGAGCAAGCTTTTCGCTTTATTGGCATTTTCTTTCAGGGTCTTTAAGACCCGGTCCACTGAAACCACCTCCCTCGTGCTCCTTCCAGCAGTCATAATCTGTGGCCATGGCAATGCTGGCGTAGCAGGCACCGGCCTCCTTGGCGAGAACCACTCTGGCACGGTGGTCATGTTGATCACATCTGCCCCCCAGCTGCGGAACATGAAGCTCTAGGCCCGTGAGCTGAAGCCAGGTCCCTCGATTGTCACCATTGTCCTCTTGGAGTGGCACTGGAGCCCAAGCTTTTTGGCAGTCTCTATGAGGACCTCTCTTGTTTTGGGACAGAACGGCTCAGCCATCGGGATGTGGCACACTCCCCTGGCACAGGAATGGCTCCCATCATAGAAGGTCTGAGGTCTTCTCGTGGTTCTGTCGATGAACTGGTCCAGGGATGACGATGCCCCGGGCTGAATCTCCTCCCGCAAGGGAGCCACACCGCCATGGTCACGATGACGATGCGTGCAGCCCCCCCTGGCGCAGCGCCCAGATGTTCGCCCTGGTAGTTGACTTGCGAAGGCATGATGGAATGCTGCCGCCCGTGCCTCGCTAAGTAGGGACACAGTCCACATTCTTTATATTCCCCAAAATTAAGGCATCAGAAGGCTTTCCATATGGAGTATCCACATATTTTTTCGGTTCTACCCTCTAAAATTTCTGTATCATCAAGGCCGGTTCCTCCAATTATTCCAATCTTGACCGGCGGCGGCGGCGAGCCAAGTCTGCACGGGGGCGGCAGGGGGCTGCGCGTCTGGGCTGCCCAGTGGCGCGAGTGACTCCCAGGGCGCGGGAGCCCGACTAAAATTTTATAAATTTTGTTGAATTTTAATTTGATGGATTAAAATTATTTGAATAAATTGCCTAGTACTGTCATGATTTATATATAGTTTCTTTATATTTATATAAAAACTATATTTGTAGTTTATATATTTATAGTTTATAAATTTACATAAAAACTATATTTATATATAGTTTCTTCTAAGTGTTTTATATTTTAAGATTAAAAATTTAAGATTAAAAGAACTATTTAAACGCATAATTAACAAAATTTCTCATACAGTTGTTTCAGGCATTCAATGTTCCAACACTAATCCCGCTACCATCCTCCACCAATGTCCCCAATTTCCCACTTACCCCTCAAATCTTTCCCCTTAAACAGGCACAAAATAATTATTTTTTTCCTTTTTGGGTCACACCCGGCAATGCTCAGCGGTTACTCTTGGCTCTTTGCTCAGGAATTATTCCTGGCGGTGCTCTGGGGACCATATGGGATGCCAGGGATCGAACCCGGGCCAGCACAGGCCCGGCCGCGGGCAAGGCAAACGCCTGACCCGCTGGGCTATCGCTCTGGCCCCAATAATTTATTTTATATTGCTTGTTACAATAAAATTTCAAGTGGAATTATAAAAAATCAGTAAAAGAAAATTTGTGAAATTTCTATATTCCCCAGTGGTGTTACTAAAGTCATCATCTGAAGATTTTACTAAGCTGGTTGTGCTGTTGAACTTTATTATTCTCACTCACTGAGCTTAGAGGAATTCTGAACAACCTTCCATCAAATTTGCTATGCTCGTATTTGCTTGTCAGTACTGTGAAATTTGGAGAGATGTGCCTGGAGCCAGAGGTTCTTTGTCCTTTTAGCTATTTCTTCCATGCTCTTGAAGGCGTTCCAAACCACTCTCTTCTTCCTCTCAGCTCCAGTACTAGGTCATTCAACACGTTGCGTTTTTCGACCTAGGTACACATAACTGTTGCAGTCAGAGATGTTTGTTCTATTGAGAGTGAATGGAGCATCTGGAACTAGTTCATTTTTCATGAAATTGTTTTGTTGAGATTCAGCTGTAGACCTACCTTTCCACATTCATGGTTGAAGTCAGCCAGCATTTGTATATTTTTTTGTTTTGTATAGGAATTTAAAATTATCCCTTTGTTGAAAAACTGTTATTTTACAATTAAATTGTTCTGACATATAGTTGAAGTTCAGTTGACCATAAAATCTGAGGGTTTGTTATTAGATGTTCATTCAATTGCATTGATCAACATCAATGTTGATGTTTATCTTTAGAATATTACATTATTTTGATCAGTGTAATTTTGATTTTTTGGTTTTTTTCTTTGCTTTTTGGGTCACACCCAAAAAAGCATACTCAGGGTTTACTCCTGCACTCAGGAATTACACCTGGCGGTGCTCAGGGGACCATATGGGATGCTGGGATTTAACCCTGGTGGACCATGTACAAGGCAAATGCTCTACCTGCTGTACTCGCTCTGGCCTCAGATAAATGCAGCTTTATACTAAGTGTTAAAATTGGAAAACCTGAGCCACCCACAGTTTTTCTCTTTCAAGATAGTTTTGAATTATTTGAATATTCTGCACCACTAGAATTTCCATACAAATATTAAGAAGAGCTTATACATTTATTTCTGCAAAGAAGTAAAATGTTATTTTAAATTGTACTTTAATTTTTTGTATTTAATTTTTCTTGTAATTATGTATTTCAATAAACTCTTTTATTTATTTATTTTTGCTTTACTATTTATATCTTTTTATTACTGTAAAAAGTTGATTAGTCCATTATCCAGAAAACTTACATAGTTTAAGACTTATACAACTGAAGTAATTCCTACAATTGTATTCCTGAATTTTTTTGGCAAGCAGTTTTTAAAGGTCTCACTAATGTATCAGCAAAGTAGAAAAGAAAAATTATACATAGCCTCAAAAATAATGTTGGTAAATTCAGTACATTATTACACTTAAATTAGTTCATTTCTGCAATGTTGCACATGCCACACCTTTTACAGCCTCAAGGAAAGCTCTAATCACTAGGACTGCACATAGGAAACCAATTATGTCAGCCTATCCTAATTTTCCTAAGTAGGAACACTGAACACAGAACTAAACACTTTTTTTTGTGGCTTTTTGGGTCACACCCAGCGATGCTTAGGGGCTACTTCTGGCTATAAACTCAGGAATTACTCCCTGGCGGTGCTCAGGGGACCATATGGGATGTCTGGGATCAAACCCAGGTCAGCTGCGTGCAAGGCAAATGCCCTACCCGCTGTACTGTAGCTCCGGCCCCCTAAACACATTTTATGCTACAAATAGAAGCTACCCTGAAAAAACGGAACAGAAGAGAGATTTCCCTGTGAAAATAAAGTTACCTGTAATTACAGTGAATTTCAATTTTTAGACTTCAGTATTACACTGCAAAACAATTCAATAAACTCTTTTATGATTGATATAAATAAAATATTAAAAATCCACATAAGAATATCTTACAGAATTAAAGATTGTCTCGTTTGCCAAGGCATCGAGAATCAGATGGGCTGGACATGTAATGCGATTTGGAGACTACCTGGACTAGAGCCATTACTGACTGGATTCCACAGGACGTCAAAAGATCACGTGGCTGCCCACCTACAAGATGGTCAGACTTCTTCGTCAAGACCCTGAATGAACGGTTTGAGGCTCTTCGTATTCCTGATGCAAGCAGATGCCATTGGGCTACACTGGCATGTGATAGGGTCAAATGGAAATGTTACTGGCACCCAAGCGAGTAAATCGATGAACAGATGTCTAGTGATCTAGTGATCTAGTACAGAAGTGAAATAGTATTAACAAATAGTTTTTACAAATATTTACTGTAACTTATTAAACATTTAATAAGTTATAGTAAAAGATACTTGAGAATTTTTATTAAATCACTGTAATTGACAAAGTTATTCATAGTAGGGTTTAAGGCTTAGAGTGTTCCAACACAGATCCCCTCACCAGTGTGACCTTCCCTCCATCGAAGTCTTCAGGTTCCTTGCCAGCCTCCAGTCTGCCTCCTTGGCAAGTACATTTTAATGTGTAATTATTACATCTTGAGTCTCCCTGCCTTCAGTGTTGTTGGCTCTGTGTTTTAAATATATACACAATATTTCTACATCACTGATAAACTAGGGACAGACCCCTAGTAACTGCCCCTGCTAACTCCTGTCCACTTCTTCTTACTTACCCCTGGATTTCTTTCCTTCCCTTGCCCTTCTCATTTCTATAATCCTAGGGTACAATGTAGTCTAAGTATCCTCCATTTGTTTTATTTTATTTTTATTTTGCTTTATGGGTCACACCCGACGACGTTCAGGGGTTACTCCTGGCTCTGCACTCAGGAATTACTCCTGGCGGTGCTTGGGGGGACCATATGGGATGCTGGGGATCGAACCCGGGCCGGCACAGGCCGGCCGCGGGCAAGTCAAATGCCTTGGGCTGTTGCTTCGGCCCCAAGCATCCCCCATTTAATACCTTGCATTCCTATATATATATATATATATATATATATATATATATATATATATATGTAAGTATGTATGTATGTATGTATATATATATATATATCAGGTAAGTGAGATCATCTGGCATTTGTCCTTCTTTTTTTTTTTTTTTGCTTTTTTGGGTCATGCCCGGCATGCTCAGGGGCTACTCCTGGCTCTGCACTCAGGAATTACTCCTGGCGGTGCTCGGGGACCATATGGGATGCGGGGATCGAACCCGGGCGGCACAGGCCGGCCGTGTGCAAGGCAAAGGCCCTACCGCTGGGCTATCGCTCCGGCCCGCATTTGTCCTTCTTACTTCACTTAGCATTGTATCCTCCAGTTCCATCCAAGTTGCAGTGAATAGCATGATTTCATCATTTCTTGCAGCTGCATAGTTTTATATTGCATAAATATTACATCCTTTCATTAGGCACTCATCTGTTATTGAGCACCTGAATTGAGTCCATATCCTAGCTATGTGCTAAGTGTTGAGATGGATAATGGCATGCATGCCCTTTTTTTCCTGCTTTTTTGGATCACTTCCGGCAATGCTCAGGGGTTACTCCTTGCTCTGCGCTCAGTAATTACTCTTGGCGGTGCTCGGGGGACCATATGGGATGCCGGGGATCAAACCTGGGTCTGCTGAGTGCAAGGCAAATGCCCTCCCCGCGGGGCTATCGCTCCAGCCCCTGCGTGTCCTTTGTATGAGTGTTTTTATGTATTGGAGAGAGATGCCAAGAAGTGGAACTGCTGGGTCATACAGTAGCTCTATTCTTACCTTTCTGAGAAATCTCCATACTGCTTTCCAAACGGGTTTAGTCAGAAACAGTCCCACCACAGTGAAATAGTTACTTCTTCACTACATCTCTGCCAACACAGATTATTTAGTTTTTTTTTAAGTATTTGTTATTCTCACTGGTGTGAGATTGTTGTCTTGATTTGGATTTCCCTGATGCTAAGTGATGATGAGCATTTTTTTTTTCAGATGTCTGTCAGCCATTCATCTCTCTTCTTCAGAGAACTGTTTATTTCCTCTCCTTATTTTTGTACTTTATTTATTTTTTGTTTGTTTGGGGGCCACACCCTACTGTGCTCAGGACTTGTGCCTGGCTCTGCACACAGAGATCACTCTTGGAAGGAGTCAGAGCAACCATATTGGATTAATCCTGGGCAAACTGCATTGAAGACAAATGTGATGTTGCTATACTCTCTCTGTGCTTTTTAAAGCAATAGGTTACTTATAATATAACAATGATTATAGTACATTTCTACACACCCAGTGATGCTCTGGGCTTATTCCTAACTATACACTCAGGGACCACTCCTGGCGGGGTTGGGGGACCATATGGAGTATCAGGGACTGAAACCTAGTTGGCCGCATTTGGAAGCAAGCACCCTACCTGCTGTAATATTGCTTTGGCTTCTCAACATTAGTAGTGAAAATTAACTACATGTTTATTATTGTTTATCTTCACCATAAAACTATGGAGTCACTACTCAGAGTGAATCAGTGGTAAATTTTAACTTTGTAAGAGTTTGTAAGGGTCTCTTTTGTTTATATTATCTTCATGAAGAATAGTTATACACATAGAAGAGCAACATTCTATTATTTTCATATATATATATATATATATAATGAGTTTTCTGCTTTCTTACCCTTCCTTTGTTGTTATTGTTATGATGACCAGGGGTCACACATACTTTTTTGTTTTTTGGGTCACACCCAGCGATGCTCAGGGGGTTACTCCTGGCGGTGCTCAGGGGACCATATGGGATGCCGGGATCAAACCGGGTTGGCTGCATGCAAGGCAAATGCCCTACCTGCTTGACTATCGCTCCGGCCCAATGCACTCTTGATTATGATTGCATACTTGGCTGCAGCACTTGCTGGGAGTGGGGGGCAGATTATGGTGCTACACACTTGATCAGGGTGCTTCCTGGGCAATGCACTCTTTCAATTGTAATGTCTATGTCACTATATATTCTGGTGGTAGTGCCGATAGGGGCTTGCTTTGTTCTCACACACCTACATCCTCTGTGTTGCAGTTATGGCTCAGGTTCTTGTGTATTTTAAGTTGCAGTGTTTGTCAGAAATTTCACATTCCATGACAATGCAGACTATCCCAGAAAGTAGAGCTGCTGATACTATGTGTGGCACATGTGGGCAGTATTAGGGATCAAACTTCATAATTCAGACATTTTTGCCACCAAGCTATAACTGGGTCACCATGATATCTTTGTCGTAGCGGATAGGTTAACAATATGACAAATTCTTCTACTTTTGCTTAATAACAGTGAATATAATGTTCTTAGAAAAAAGAATATAATGTTCTATTTTTAATAATAACAATAATACTGTTTAATATTTAATATTAAACTATTTAATATTTAACACTCTAAAATAAACATCCTTATATTTCTCAACTACTTTGGTATTGAATTTGAAGTTCAAATGATGAGCTATCACATTACTGTAATCTTTTCCAAATAATATATCATATATATACATATATCAATAATATATCCAAATTAATATTATTAGTTAAACCAAATATAATATAACAATTTAATTTTGTCCCTTTATTTTTATTTTGGGGCTACACTCCAGCAGTGCTCAGGGCTCTGCATATAGGCATTACTCCTGGCAGGGCTCAAGGAACCATCTGTCGTGCCCAGGACTGAACCTGGGTTAGCCATATGCAAGGCAAGTGCCCTACCGGCTATACTATCTCTCCAGCCCCAAGTATAGCATCTTTAAAGTAGGAAGTAAACTTTTTAAGAGATCTAACCAGTCACTTCTAATCTGACCCAGATAAAGCATTTAATTGCTGAAACGTGGCTGTTTCATACTGTCTTGCAAGGGCTCATGTGTTACCAAATCTTTTGTCTCATGAAACTTCTATGTTGCATTGGACACAATTGCCTGCTCTCTGCTTTGTGATCTGTATCTGGTGAACTCTAGCCTGGATTTTCTACTCTGAACACCTGGTCTCCATTTTCCCCAGTAATCTATTCCATCATTCCCAAGGGCCATGCCCTAGGCTTCCCCTAGTTTCCCTGTTCACTGCTTTCATAATCATTCCTGTATTGAGTTCTTTTCTTCTTGGTTCAAGCCTCCTCTTGCCTCTAGGGAATTTCTCTGGGACATTAAATTACTTCAAACACCTATCTATGTCTATGTTCAAGTTAATTTCCTTGTGGCAACAACCGTTTCCTGAGGTCATTTAGATTTCAAGTCTAATTTCTTCCTGAATCTTCATTTCCCTTTACGTTATCAAATGCCATCAAGTCCTAAAGGCTTATGTGTTTATTTTGGTTTTGATCATGCCTGCCTGTGCTTGGGTGAACTTAAGTGATGAACCAGAGTCAGCTGTTTTAAAGTCAAGTTCCTTAGCTGCTGCACTATCTTCCTGGCACACCATTTTCTGGAAGAATTCTCAAGCCAATCTATTCATCTCCGTTCTACTTCTCCGTGTGTTCAAATTGTTTACAAAACTTCTTATTCATTTTGACTTTAATTTGTGATGTAAATACCAATTTAGGAAGCAAATTAGAGCCTAAGATCTGGGACCGCCAACTTGAGACATTGGTTAAGGTAGAGGATCTTTCATAGGACCTTTTATAGGTAGAATTCAAGCATCCATTGCCTTGAGACTATATTTCTATGACTCCCTGCCATGTGTTCTGGACATTCTATGTTACTAATCATTTGTGCTCACACCCACTACTCTACCTTGATTTATTTTCTCCCTCCTACATTCCTTCCCTTTCTTCTTCTTCTTCTTCTTCTTCTTCTTCTTCTTCTTCTTCTTCTTCTTCTTCTTCTTCTTCTTCTTCTTCTTCTTCTTCTTCTTCTTCTTCTTCTTCTTCTTCTTCTTCTTCTTCTTCTTCTTCTTCTTCTTCTTCTTCTTCTTCTTCTTCTTCTTCTTCTTCTTCTTTCTTCTTCTTCTTCTCTTCTTCTTCTTCTTCTTCTTCTTCTTCTTCTTCGTTTCGTTTCTTCTTTGTCTTCTTCTTCTTCTTCTTCTTCTTCTTCTTCTTCTTCTTTCTTCGTCGTCTTCGTCGTCTTCGCTCTTCTTCTTCTTCTTCTTCTTCTTCTTCTTCTTCTTCTTCTTCGTCTTCGTCGTCATCATCTTCTTCCTCCTCCTCTTCTTCTTCCCTCTTCCTCGTCCTCCTCCTCCCTCCTCCTCCTTCTTCTCATCCTTCTCCTCCTTCCCCTTCTCCTTCTCCTTCCCATTCCTCCCTCCCCCTCCCCTTCTTCTTCCTCCTCCTCTTCCTCCTCCTCCTTCTCCTTCTTCTCCTTCTTTTCTTCTTAGTTGGACTTCCTTAATATTTAAAAGTTTAATGTTTCACTAGATCACTAGATCAGTAGACATCCCGTTGTTCATCGATTTCTTCGAGCGGGCACCAGTAACATTTCCATTTGACCCTATCACGTGCCAGTGTAGCCCAATGGCATCTGGTTTCCTCAGGAATATGTAGAACCTCAAACCGTTCTTTCATGGTTTAATGTTTATTAAATAAAATGTAATATTCTAAAAATATTCATTTAAATTTAATATTTATTAATAAGTTTGACTGTTTTTATTAATAAATCATATTATTTAAATAAATGATTAAATAAATAGGTACTAAATCTTTCATGGAATGATCAGAGCATGAGGCAGGCAGATACAAAGAACTATACTCCTAAATTAAAGATATTACTCAATAAGTTAACAGGATAGTGTTAGAAGTTGGAATCCAAGTACAGTTTTCTAGAACCAGGGCAGATGCCAACAGAATTATCTTTAGGAGCAGCATTTTTCTTAAAATTCTTGAATTTCTATGCTCCCTGTGGAACAAAACAATTGAAACTTTCTCACTCACTGAGTCCTTTGTAAGTTTATTTGTATTCAACTTCAAACAAGACTCAAAATTCTGCAGTTTACACTGTTTACATTGACATAGCACTTTCCATGTACTAGTATTGGTTCTAATTTTAATATATGTTTTGATTTAATATATATTGATTCTATTTTTTAATATATGTTTCAATTTCTTGGGTGATCTTCCTAGGTGAGGAAAAATTCCCCTTCCAGGGCCAGATAATTACTAGAGATCATTATTATATAATATATTATATATATTACATATATAATATAAATATAATGTTATATATAACTTGTATGAAAAGATGCTTTATATATATGAATCAGCAAATATTTATATATTGCTATACATAAAAATTATATATTATCTATATATAATACATAAATATATTTATATATTAACATATATTATATATAATATATACTTATATAAATATAATATAAAATGTTTTATAGCCTATAAATATAAACATATTATATTCATATAATATAAATATAATGTTATATTTATATATAAAATGTATTTTATATATATTGCCTATATATAATAAACATATACATATTGCCTATATATAATCAAGCCATTATTTTCCCTGCCCTAAATCAGCTAGTTTCAGGTATCCTTATACTTACATAATTTCAAAACAACTCAAGAGGTATTTACTACCATTACATCCCTTATAGCAAGGAGGATATTAAGGTATAGCGAGGGTAAGTAACTGGTTCAAAGCTGTGAGTCAGTGACAACTGGAGTGTAAACCTGTGTGCACTGTATTGCTTCTTGAGAAAGTGAGTGTGTTCCTTGGGCACAACATAAGAGTCCAAGATCAGGATTACTCCTGCCTGTGAGGTGGAAAAGAAAGGGAGAGCTGCTAACCACCTGTCTTGGCTCCCCAAGCCCCATCCCAGAAACAGAGTAGAACACAGCAGCAGTTTTGAGGGCCAATCTGGTATTCAGGATAACATCTTCCCTCCCCACCCCCAGGTCAATATTACCGCTGTCCTCAAAGCAAGTAGCTCATTCCTTCACCTCTCCATAACTTACTGTGAGCATACAGAGGCTTCCTAACTGAAGTCACCTAGTCACACAAAAGCACACAATAAGCAACTACAAACTGCAAAAAATCACAATGGAAAAGCAATGCAGAACCCCATCAGAGTTTGTTGGATAACTGGCCTAGTTAGTTTGGGAGTTTGCTGTTTAATCCACTTACAGTTTAAGCTGTTAACATGTTCTTTAAGTCAGGATTCATGCTAATGAGATCTCTCTTCTGTGAAAGTGTGGCAGTTACAAGAGTCATTTTGACTCTGAATCAGTAACTTCTGAAACATTATTATAATCTCTACTATGATTTCAATATAATCTAGATTGAGCATAATTCCTCTTAATATCCACTGGGCCCAGGGTGGGACAGTCAGAATTTACCAGGAAACTACCACCCTGGCTAAGTTGAGACTCCCATTTTAGAGTAAAGGAAGGATCATGCTAGTTTGTCCTCAAGTAGGCGAGCATGACCCTTTCAGTAAACAGAGGACAACACTCAGAATCACCTTGGTGCAGAACAGAAAATAGATGGACCTGTGGGTACCATGTAGATTGCATGAAACCCATGAAATTATGATGTTTCTCTCTATGAATATACATCCATTGAGATGTTTCTTTTATACCAGCTCTCCTCTCTCCAGTATTTTGACACAAGAGATAATGTCTGAGAAAGAGACTAGCCCCTGGCATAATTGTTTGTTTAGACCTGAAACAAGTGTGATACCACCCTAGGGTAGTATCACCCTACTTCTACACCTAGAAACTGATTTGTTGATCTTTGTTGGCATTACTTCCCTGAAGATAGGATTACTTTTGGATATGTAAGGGGACTGACTTGAGGTATGGGAATCCACTTGGATGGGAGACTTGGGCCCGAGTGAATGGTTAAGTTCTGACCTAGAGCTAGAGGTCTGGGAAATCCCATTATTTTGGACTGTAGTGGCAGAGCTTGCTTTATTATTGAATTAGTAAAAGTCTTTTGAAAATCATGCGCCTCACTCTTGAGTTTTCATCCACTCCCTGCTGCTTCAGAAGTAGAAGGGAACTCGTTTTCTGATATCATTGGGAATCCCAGCTGCTCTCTGACAAGGTTTAGTGATGAAGATGGTTGCCAGAAAGACTGAACCAGTATGTAACCTCAATGAGCTATGTAACTTCTCTGATAAGGACTTTAGAGAGTAATTACCAAAGATGTTTAAGGAGCGCAAGGAAAAAAAAATGGAATGAAATTCCAATAAAACACAAAAGCGTTGGTGATATAGAGGTGTGCATAGTTTCCTTTCAATAAGGCACAAGAGGACATCAGAGCAGAAATGAGGAAACTACAATCAGAAAGAACTCACTGAAATGAAAAACTCACTGAAGGCCTTAGCAGCAAAGTAACAGTTGCTGAGAATAGAATCAGTAAGCTCCATGATGAGGTATTAAAAAAAAAAAACCCAAACAACAGAAGATGAGGAAAAAAACTTTTTTTTTCTTTTTTGGGTTACACCTGGCAATGCTCAGGGGTTACTCTAGCTCTGCACTCAGGAGTTACTCCTGGCGGTGCTTGGGGGACCATATGGGATGCCGGAATTGAACCTGGGTTGGCCACGTGTAAGGCAAACGCCCTACCCACTGCACTATCGCTCTGGCCCCAGATGGAAAAAAAAAACTTAAACAGCTGACTAGAGAACTTCAGGATGAATTTAAGAGGAACAACATTGAGTTCTTTGTATAACTAAACAACTGATCTAAGGCATTTGAAAAACATTACCTGAGATTTACCTGTATTTCATTTTGGCAGAGTGAAATAAAAAACTAGTCTAATATGTTTCCCGTACTATCTTCTGCCCACCTTTCCTTAGCAAAACAAGTATATAAATCATAGTTTTCTTTCAACTGAGTCACAGTAACTCAGAGAGAGAGGGGAGGGAGGGAGAGAGAGAGAGAGAGAGAGAGAGAGAGAGAGAGAGAGAGAGAATTGCCTGCCATAGACACAGACTGGGCTAAGGGGGAAATCATGGAACAGTATTGGAGGGATGGGTGCTGGAACACTGTATGACTGAAACCCAAATATGAACATCTTTGTAACTGTATATCTCACGGAGGTATAATAATTTTTTTTTAAAAAGAGAGAGGCAGGTAGGGGGGGAAATCGGGATATTGGTGGTGGGAAATAGTCGCTTGTGGAGGTATCGGAATATGGTATGACTGAAACCAAACATGAACATCTTTGTAACTGTGTATCTCATGGTGGTATAAGAAAAAATTTAAAAACAAAACAAAGATATATTTATTATAAGTAAAAGTTTATTATGTATTTAAAACTTAGACTTTGTATCTACTTTTTGTTTATTAATAAAATCATACTCTCCTCTGAAGGGCGGGTCTCTGCGTGGTGGGTCCTTGTAGGCTGGGTTTCTGACAAGCCAGGCTGGAGACTGGATTAATCTGCGGGCTGGAGACTGGATTAATCTGCTGGGTGGAGATCTTACCTGCTGCAGAGTGTGGATTGCCCTTCAGAGGAGTATTTCAAGCCCAGGAATGCTTTAGCCTAAGACACAGGTACACCCGGCAGAGCAGAAACCAGCTTTCCCCGTTGAACCCCCTGCATTCCATGGACCACGAGAGCAACTTCCGACCGAGTCCACCATCCCGATGGAGCCTCAGGAGGAGCCCAGAGAAACCCCCACACCTTGCTGGCAGCGATCTTCACAATCCACACTCTGCAGCAGGTAAGATCTCCACCCAGCAGATTAATCCAGTCTCCAGCCTGCAGATTAATCCAGTCTCCAGCCTGGCTTGTCAGAAACCCAGCCTACAAGGACCCACCACGCAGAGACCCGCCCTTCAGAGGAGAGTATTTCAAGCCCAGGAATGCTTGAGCCTAAGACACAGGTACACTCGGCAGAGCAGAAACCAGCTTTCCCCATAAATATTCTACCCCCCCCTCACTGAGAGCCCCACAAAGTAATGAGAATATAGCGCCCGCATGGCAGAGCCTGGCAAGCTGTCCGATGCGTGTTCGATATGCCAAATCCAGTAACAGAAATGTTTATTTTCCTGACCCCGAAAGAGCCCTTAATATGGCAGCAGTAAGAAAGGCGAACAAGCAGTGCCTGATAAAATTTCATGGCCATCTTAGGCTGCCAAAACGAAGAAGGACTAAAATGACTGTCTGTACTTTCAATGCACGTGCGCTGGCATTGGAAGCATATATTGAGGATCTGATGCTGTGTGGGACGCCCTCGACCATCCACGATGAAGAGCGACCACAACAGGATTCTTCTTAGAACACGCTTTACTGGACCTCTTTTAGTTTCATATTTGCGATGGCGAAAGGACTCAGACCCATTGTGCAAGCTGCTTTTATACAGTGCTATTTGGCATGTCCATTTCCCATTGGCTGGAGCAAATTGATGTGTCCCGCTTCCCATTGGCTGGCGCAAATGGTGTGATTTGACATGTCCACTTCCCATTGGCCAGCACAGGTCATACGAGCTCGTGCGAGCTCATACGATCTGACAAAACATGCTCTGATTGGAGAAAACCCAATCACGCCACGCCAGGGACTCTGCGCATATGCGGGGGGCACAGGGACCCCTGCACATGCGCTGGCAGGATCCACGCATGCGCGGGACACAGGACCCTGCTCATGCGTGGGAAGGCAAAGCGGCAGTGGGCGGAGTCAGTGGCGCCCAACATCTCCCCCTTTTTTGTTTTATAAAAGACACCTAGGCATCTACCCGATCAAGGCCAATACTTCTTCAGCACCAGCTGATCAAGGGTGGTTGCCTGGAGAAAGAGACAACAGCGTTACACCTTTCCTTGTGCAATGGCACTAAGCCTAAAGAGTGCAAAGGCTATAATGTGCTATTAGACATGTCTAACAGGGTGCAATGGCAACAAGACCTCCTGGTGCCAAGACCATCTTCAAAGATCTCTCTTGAGGCTAGCAAGCCAAACCTGGGGAGATGCGCCTTGCTCCAAGGCTGCCATGGCCTGTATGATTACAGCTTGATCCTGGGCATGATGTGCTCTAAGTTTGCATAACAACCAGAGGCAAAGGAACACGCCAGCACAGCAGATTGCACCAAAAATTCCCACCCCCACCCATTCCTTAAAAGAAGTTAAAGGCGGAAAACATCCACTCAGTAAAATCCCCAAGGGTAATGGGTTCAACTTGGGTGGCGTTAAGAGCAACAATGTCCATCAATTGTCAATATAACAAGTCCTCCGTCTCCCCGCGACCAACTGCCCGCAAGATGTTTCACAGTCATTTTGCTTTCGTTGTTTGACTTTTCATATTGGCACTGGCATCGGTCATGTCCTGGTTATAGCCCAAAGTCATTCCTTCTTCCCGGCTCTGCTGCAGATTCATCAGCAACGCCAGAATGATCAGCTCTCTTGTCATCTTGACGGATGTAGTGCGCCAATCTTTCCGGTACCCAAATTGGATCTTCCTTGTCCTGTGGAAAAACACAAACAGCTCCCTGGATCTTGAAATTACAGGATCCGGTCCATACCATTGGTTATCCAAAACATTTTTTCCATTTTACTTTTATATTAGTAGAACAAACATTATTGGCATGTCGATCGGCAGCTGAGCGGCCTTCGTCATTCAAAATTAGAAAATTTAAACATGCCTTGGCTATATGGAACCAATCCGAAGGTGTCATGGCATTTTGTGCTAAGTGTTCCACAAGAGCTATGGTAAAGCTCACAGAAACACCATAACTCCTGGTTGCCTCAGCCAAATCTTTTTTTTTTTTTAACATTTTATTATACCACCGTGAGATATACAATTACAACATTGTTCACGCTTGGGGGTTTCGGTCACACAGTGTTCCAGCACCCCGCTCTCCACCAGTGCCCCTCAGCCACCACCCATGTCCCCAATTCCCTCCCCCTCCCACATCCTGCCTAAATGGCTGGTTCTTTATCTCCCTCTCTCCTCTCCCTCTCTCTCTCCTCCTTCTCCCACACATTGTGGGTGCACTCCGTACACTTAGAAGCCATCATTTGCATTTTTTGTCTGTATTTAATGCTCAGTTCTATGTTAGTATCAGAACTTTAGACATTTATTCACACATGTTCCCTTCTCTATCTAAACCAACCTCTGACTCCCACACGCTTGTGGTAATTTCCACTTTTGGTAAGATCACCTAGTATACTTATGTCATGCAAATAAATGCAGTCATTCTATGTCTCTCTCTTTCCTTCTGACTAATTTCACTCAACATGATTCTTTCCATATCCATCCATTTATAGGAAAATTTCATAAGTTCATTTTTTCTGACAGCTGCATAGTATTCCATTGTGTAGATGTACCACAGTTTCTTTATCCAGTCATCAGTTCTCGGGCATACTGGTTGTTTCCAGGTTCTGGCTATTGTGAACAGTGCTGCTATGAAAATAAAAGTGCGGATTGTGTTTCCACTGTGCGTTCTTGGCTTTCCAGGGTATATTCCCAGGAGCGGTATGGCTGGGTCAAAGGGGAGCTCAATTTCTAGTCTTTGGAGGAATGTCCATATTGTTTTCCAGAAAGGTTGTACAAGTCGACATTCCCACTAACAGTGTATGAGAGTCCCCTTTTCCCCACATCCACGCCAGCACTTGTTGCTTTTACCCTTTTGGATATGGGCCATTCTCTGTGGTGTGAGGTGATATCTCATTGTTGTTTTGATTTGCATCTCTCTGATGATTAGTGATGATGAGCATTTTTTCATATGCCTTTTGGCCATTCGGATTTCTTCCTTGTCAAAGTTTCTGTTCATCTCCTCTCCCCATTTTCTAATGGGGCTGGCTGTTTTTTTCTTATGTATTTGTACCAGTGCCTGATATATCCTGGATATTAACCCCTTATCAGATGGGTATTGGGTGAATATTCTTTCCCATTCTGTCGACTGTCTTTCTATCTTGGTCACTGTTTCTTTCAAGGTGCAGAAGCTCTTCAGTTTCATGTAGTCCATATATATTTATATTTTCTTCTAGTTGCTTTGTTAATGGGGTTTCACCTTTGAAGATGTCTTTAGCATCGATGTCGTGGAGGGTTTTTCCTATATTTTCTTCAACGTACTTTATGGATTCAGGTCTGACATTGAGATCTTTAATCCATTTTGAACTGATTTTTTGTGCAAGGTGTTAGACACAGGTCCAAATTCATTTTTTACATGTAGCTGTCCAGTTTTCCCAGCACCACTTGTTGAAGAGGCTTTCCTTACTCCAGTTTGGGCTCTTTGCACCTTTATCAAAGATTAACTGATCACGTCTTTGAGGGTGGGTGTCAGGATACTCAACTCTATTCCATAGGTCCACCGGTCTGTTTTTATTCCAGTATCACGCTGTTTTAATTACTGCTGCTTTGTAGTACAGTTTGAGGTTGGGAAAGGTGATGCCTCCCATCTTCTTCTTCCCAAGGATTGCTTTAGCTATCCGTGGGGGTTTATTATTCCATACGAATTTCAGAAGTGTTTGGTCAATTTCTTTAAAGAATGTCATGGGAATCCTTATAGGAACCGCATTGAATCTGTATAAAGCTCTAGGGAGTATTACCATCTTAACAATGTTAATTCTCCCCATCCATGAGCAGGGAATGTGTTTCCATTTCCTCGTGTCCTCTTTTATTTCTTGAAGCAGTGTCTTGTAGTTCTCTTTGTATAGGTCCTTTACACACTTGGTTATGCTGATTCCTAGGTATTTGATTTTCTGTGGCACAATTGTGAATGGAATCGATTTCTTAATATCCCTTTCTTCTCTTTCGTTATTTGTGTATAGGAAAGCCACCAACTTTTTGGGTATTGAATTTGTACCCTGCCACTCTACTATACCTATCTATTGTTTCTAAGAGTTTTTGGGTCCAGAGTTTAGGGTTCTCTAGGTATAATATCATGTCATCTGCAAATAATGATAGCTTGATTTCTTCCTTGCCTATCTGGGTGCCCTTAATGTCCTTTTTCTTCTCTGATTGCTATGGCGAGTACCTCCAGTACTATATTGAATAAAAGAGGTGAGAGAGGGCAACCTTGTCGTGTTCCTGATCTTAAGGGGAAGGCTTTCAATTTTTCCCCCATTGAGAATGATACTCGCTGTGGGCTTTTGGTAGATGGCTTTGACTATCTTGAGGAAGCTTCCTTCAATTCCCATTTTCTGGAGGGTTTTAATCATGAATGGGTGCTGGATCTTGTCAAATGCTTTTTCTGCATCTATCGATAGGACCATATGGTTTTTATTTTTTCTCTTATTGATGTGATGTATTATGTTGATTGATTTGTGAATTTTGAACCATCCCTTGCATTCCCTGGGATGAATCCTACTTGGTCATGATGTATGATCTTTTTTGATGAGTCTTTGGATTCTGTTTGCTAGAATTTTGTTGAAGATCTTAGCATCTGTGTTCATCAAGGAGATTGGTCTGTAATTTTCCTTCTTTGTATTGTCTCTCCCTGCTTTGGGTATCAGGGTGATATGCGCCTCGTAGAAGCTGTTTGGGAGTGTTTCTGTTTCTTCTATTTCCTGGAAGAGCTTGAACAGGACTGGCAGTAGGTCCTCCCTTAAAGGTTTGGTAGAATTCGCCAGTGAACCCATCTGGACCTGGGCTTTTGTGTTTGGGCAGACTTTTAATTACTGTTTTAATTTCCCGATGGTGATAGGCTTATTTAGGTATTGAAGGTCTTCTTGTTTCAATCGTGGGAGGTTATAGGACTCTCGGGAATTTATCCATTTCTTCTAGTTCTCATGTTTTGTGCCATACAGGTTCTCAAAATAACCTCTGATGATCTTTTGTATTTCTGTTTTTTTTCTGTTGTGATGTCACCATTTTCATTTCTGATTCTGTTTATTTGGGTTCTCTCTTTCCCTGTCCTTACAAGTCTTGCCAGTGGCTTGTCGATCTTGTTTAATTTTTCAAAAAACCAGCTCTTGGTTTCATTAATCTTTCGGATTGTTTTTTTGGTTTCTAGGTTGTTGATTTCCTCCCTAAGTTTCATTATTTCCTTCCTTCTGCCTGGGTTGGGCTT
>JAJIBD010025282.1:0-28014 GCA_021461705.1 Cryptotis parvus
AGAAAACAACAGCAATAACAACAAAAAAACCAACAGGATTTGTACAACCACAGATATTTACTGCACGAGTAAAAGAAAATACATACAAGGAATAAACATACCATATTGTTTCCATTGAAAAGATATTTTTCTTATTGTATAGGTTGAATATTTTCTATAGCTATGTTGTCCTTACAAGCGCCACACCCAGACGTGCTGAGGGACCCAGGGCACTCTGAGCAGTGCTTTGGAGGTTTGCTGCTCAGACCTTCTCATGCTGGTGGGTGCCTTAGAGTCTAGGGAGTGCTGTTGAGTGCCTCAGAGTCTAGGGAGCCGCTTTACCACTTGTTAGCCCAGCCCTACAGATAGGATTTTTTTTTTTTTTTTGCTTTTTGGGTCACACCGGCCGGCGCTCAGGGGTTACTCCTGGCTCTGCACTCAGGAATTACTCCTGGTGGTGCTCGGGGGACCATATGGGATGCCGGGGGTCGAACCCGGGCCGGCAGGCCGGCCGCGTGCAAGGCAACGCCTGACCCGCTGGGCTATCGCTCCGCCCCCAGATAGGATTTTTAAATAAGTTATTTTGACATGATTTATAGGCCATGAACATCATCATCTTAAAGTATACAATTCTATAGTGTTAATATATTTATAGTGATGTAACTATCATCTATCTACCTATCTATCTGTCTATCTAATCTACTTATTCATTCATTCATTTATTTTTGTTTTTTTGGGTCTTACCAGCAATGCTCAGGGGTTGCTCCTGGCAGTGCTTGGGGGACCATGTGGGATGCCGGGATTGAACCTGGGTCAGATGCATACAAGGTAAATGCCCTCCCACTGTGCTATCGCTCTGGCCCTGACCAACTGTATCACTGTATCACTGTTTTCCCATTCATCATCGATTTGCTCGAGCGGGCACCAGTAACATCTCCATCTGACCTGTCTCATGCAAGTAGAGCCCAAGGACACCTGCTTGCTCCAGGAACATAAAGAGCCTCAAACCATTCCATCAGGTCATAGGAATGAGGTCTATAATTGTTACTGGTATCTGGAATATCAAATACAACACGGGTAGCTTGCCAGGCTCTGCCGTGAAGGAAGCATACACTTGTAGTCATCTCAAAATCCAGCATTTATTGATGAACTGCACAGCTGCTTGGCGGCGGCGCGAGCCAGGCTGTGATAGGCTGGTCTGCTGGGTGGAGTTCTGAGGAGGGGGAAGTCAGGATGTGGAAAATGGAGGCCCTCATGGAGTGGGGGTCTTCTGGCTTGTTGTGAGGTTCTGCTGGGGTGGCAGGCCAGGGCTAGAACCTGCCATCCCTCCTGGGCACCTCATAAGCGGCTGGGCACAGTGAGAGCCAGTAGCAGCTCTGCCCCATGTCTGTCTCTGGATCAGCATACCTGGGCCGGATTAAAAAAAGACTGCAGCAGGGTGGATCTCGATGAGCCGGGCTGTGATAGGCTGGTCTGCTGGGTGGAGTTCTGATGAGGGGGAAGTCCGGATGTGGAAAATGGAGGTCCTCATGGAGTGGGGGTCATCTGGCTTGTTGTGAGGCTCTGCTGGGATGGTAGGCCAGGGCTAGAACCTGCCATCCCTCCCTGGGCGCCTCATGAGCGACTGGGCACAGTGAGAGCCAGTAGCAGCTCTGCCCCATGTCTGCCTGACCAACTATCATCTATTTAATTTCAGAACATTTCTATCATCCCAAAAGAAACTTAGTACATATTCACAGTCTCTGGCACTGCATATGGTCTCCTGAGCCCCCGCCAGGAGTGATCTCTGAACCAAGCCAGGAATAAGCCCTGAGCACAGCCTGGTGTGGTTCAGAAACCCAAAATGAAACTTACTTGAACTGTCGCTGTCACTGTCACTGTCTTCCCGTTCATCATCGATTGGCTCGAGCGGGCACCAGTAACATCTCCATATATCCTGTCTCATGCAGGTAGAGCCCAAGGGCACCTTCTTGCTCCAGGAACATAAAGAGCCTCAAACCATTCCATCAGGTCATGGGAATGAGGTCTATAATTATTACTGGTATTTGGCATATCAAATACGACACGGGTAGCTTGCCAGGCTCTGCCGTATGAGTAGCATACTCTTGTAGTCATCTCTAAATCCAGCATCTATTGATGAACTGCGCGCCGCAAAGCCGTGTGAGCTGGGCTGTGTTAGGCTGGTCTGCTGGGTGGAGTTCTGAAGAGAGGGAAGTCCGGATGTGGAAAATAGAGGCCCTCATGGAGTGGGGGGATCGTCTGGCTTGTTGCGAGGCTCTGCTGGGGTGGCGGGCCAGGGCTAGAACCCACCATCCCTCCCAGGGGCCTCGTGAGTGGGGTGGGCACAGGGAGAGCCAGTAGTAGCTCTGCCCCATGTCTGTAATTCTTGAACTAAAGAATGATTATTGAGGATATAATTTCATGGAAATTTAACGCTAAAGAAGTTCTATTAAAAGTATTTTATTGAGATATTGATGTAGTGCATTATATAAATTTAAGGTATACAAGTTGATTTGATACAGTTACGTAGTGCAGTGTGATTACCACTGTAGCACTGGCTAACACCTCTTCTGCGGCTCATGATTCTTTCTTGTGGTGGGAACCATTACTGCATAATGTCTTAGTAAACTTGAAGTTGGTAATATATGACTAGAATCACTATGCTGTGTATAGAGCTATAGAACTTGTTTATGTATAAGTTTGTATGTACCCTTAAACATTTCTCCAATTGTTCTGTCTCCTGGTACCTATGAGTCTAGTGTCTGGTTTTAAGTTCAGTTTTGTAAGACTCCACATATAAATGACATCTCAGCATTCATTTTTCTATGTGATTTCTCACTTAACTTCGCCCATGTTGTCGCAAACTTCACAATTTCAGAGGACTGTGTGGCTTCTCAAGTTGTAGTACTTGGGGACCTGGGCCACTCCCTACAGTTCTCAACCAACTGAATCTAACCTAAGGCTGAATGCTAGGACCAAGACTACCTAACTGATTTGCCTCTGTGATGCGGGGACCATTAGCACCGCTCTCACAGTACCGGGATCAACTGATGGACCCAAGGGCTTCCGGGACTGAAGCTGGTGATGCTCAGGGGCCAGGTGGGACTGGGGATTGAACCAGGGTCAGGTGCATGCCAAGTCTGTGGCCTAACCCCTGAACTATCTCCCAAGCAGAGACTTGCAGCTTTTCTTGTCATGATTGGATAAAATTCCATTCCACATATTGGTGTGTTTCTTACTGACATTTCCGTTAAGGAGGGGCTGTACTTACTGTGGTGATCCCAGCTTACTATACTTGTAGCCTTTGTGTGTGATGTGTTACACTACCGGGTGTGTGATTACACTCTGATATTTTACATGGGAAAGGTCATCTAAGGCCCTGTTTCTAGAACCGACCTTTTTGTTAAATGACACACAGCTCCATTCCACCTCTTATTTATCTATTTTGCATTGACTAACATTTAGCATGTTTTCATATCTTTTTTAGTAAATTAATAAAATATTCGAAGGTATCTATCCTTTCCGAAGAGTTAAATGTACCTGTGCAGTCTTAGACTTCTTGTTTATTTAGAATTGTTTTCATTAGTTTTCATGGACCACTTTCTTTTTCAAAATAATACAAATCCTGATGTTGGAGAGAGGAATTTAACCGTATCTTACTAAACTTTTCCTGTTTCCTTTGAGGTTTATTCTTTTTTATGCAGAATTCACAGAAATGCACGGTTCTTATCCCCACCCCCCCACACCCTGTGGTGCTGCTAATTGGGGAAAGAGGGAAGGCCTTGGAAGGGCTCTCTGGGTGCCCAGGCTCTCCAGTTCCATGCCCATGTGCACAGACCCCTGCACTCACTCTCGTCTTGAGGCGCAGGCCTCTAAGTGGTGCTTATGGGCTTTGGATTACTCCAGTGATTCAGCCACCTAGGCCTTTGGTTCAGTTCTAGGGCCCACGAAGGGGATGCTACTAGAGGGCCGTCAGACTCACCTGGTAATGCTCAGAGGCCTCCAGCACTACAGCTGGCAGTGCTGAGGTGCCACGTGGTGCCTACAATGTAACCTGCCTGGTACAAGGCAGTGCTCTAACCCATGTTACTACAGCTCCCTAATTCTCACTTGGCTGATCTTGTGAGGGCCCTCTAAAGCAGTGCTCAGGAGGCCTGGAGCCATGCTCAGTGGCAGTCCGTTGGAGCAGAGCATTCAGGTGCTTGGACCTTGGCAGTGCTGCGTGCAGGCACAGAGGGTCATGCTTGCTGGAGAGCAAACTTGGGGCTTTGCACATAAAAGGGATCCCCAAACCTTAAACTTTCGCCAGCCTCTCAGTTCAGCATTTTATTTTATTTTATTTTGGATTTTTTTTTCCTGCTTTATGGGTCACACCCACCTATGCTCAGGGGTTACTCCTGACTCTGCACTCAGGAATTACTCCTAAGGTGCTCAGGGGACCTTAGGAGTAATAAGGTCCCCTAGGAGACCTTAGGGATGCCTAGGACCTTTAGGAGACCTTAGGACCTGTGGGATGCCAGGGCTCAAACCCCAGTCGGTCACATGCAAGGCAAATGCCCTACCCGCTGTGCTGTCACTCCGACCCCTCAGTTCAGCATTTTAAAAGACATTTTTTCTTTTCTCTCTGATGCAAATTGACTTAGCTTATTGGGCCGTCTCTACAGAGATCTGAAGATGAAAAGACAAGCACCTCCCCTTCATGATTCAACTTGCTGTTCAGAAAGTTCTGTGTAATTGGGAGTTTTTGCTTGCCTACTCTGCAGGTCTCTGCTCCAGGCAGGTGTGTGGTTTTTTTTTATTTTTTTTTATTTGTTTGTGTTGGTTTGGTGTTGGTTTTGGAGCCACACCCAGCAGAACTCAGGGATTACAGGAATTATTCCTCTCTCTGTATCCAGGGATTACTTCTGATGATGTTCAGAGAACCATATGGGATGCTGGAGAATTGGAGAATTGAACCGGGTTGGCAATGTGCAGGCAGGGCCCTACCCACTCCAATCCCAAGGCACAAATGATAAAGCTGTGAGCTAATGCAAATTCCTGCTCTGAGGATGAACAAATACCTAACATTGTTCAGGTGATGGTGAGTGCTCAGAAGAAGAAAATACAGCAGCGTGCACTGGAGTCCTAGGAAAGTGTCTCGTCTGGACAGACGGCCAGGAAGGGCTCTGTGCGAAGGCCTGGGGGAGGAGTTGGCTTCTGTTGGAAGAATGGAAAAATGCCAGTTGGAGCAGAGAGTTGAAGGGAGCCTAGTAAGAGATAAGGTGAGACCTGTAGATGTGAGATGTAGGTCATTGCGGCATGTGGGAAGCCAGCGTGCTCTGGTAAGTGAAATATCTGAAGGCCAAGAGGAGAAACAGACCGGTTTGGCTTTCTTTACAGATACCCAGCTTGAGGTGATGGGGGCTAGGGCCACGGCAGTCGCATGGAAGTGGGGGGGTCAGACTGTGCCTCCTTTACTTGGAAACGAGTGAGGCTGGGCTGCGGGGGTATAGAGCAAGGGGAGTTGGGGAAACCTCCCACCTCTGACTTAACCCCTTGCTCCACGTGCTCCATGGGGGGAGGGCAGGAGCACAGGAAGTGGGTCGGGCATTCCAGCTGAGGTTTCCGGACATGTTCCTGCATGTGTGAGCACTGACTCTCCCCTGGCGCGCGTGGCCCTCCGAGAGGAGTTCTCTGTCATCCACCCCCACTCCAACCCCACTTTGTTAAACCCAAGTGAGTTTTTATGAGTTAATATATACAGTATCTTTTTATTATCTTATTTCTCAGTTATTTTTGCTATCCCTTAAGTTCCTTTTCCACTAGAAAGTGGATTGTTTCTGCTCTGTAGCTGTCATGGTTAATGTGGCTAGGAGACTCTCTGTGTGTAATATATTTTTTTCTCTTGGTTACATACCTAGAAAAGAAATTTCTAAATCAGAAATAAATCCACGTTTAACATACAAAGAAACTTCTGAGTAGTTTTTCAAAATAGTAAAGTAGCCACATTGTATATTTTCACCACCAGTGTCTTAGTTTCAGTTTTTCTACATCCTTGACAATGCTTGTTATTGTGTCTTTTGATTATGGGATAGTTTATTTTTTGTTTTGCTAATTTTTTCCTGCTTTATTGATATACTTGGCATAGCAGCTTATAATTTTAAGATGTACAAAGTGATGAGTTGATGGGACATTATTGATGTAATTTCCTTTTTATGACTTATGTATCCCTAATTTTGCCTTTGCTTTGATAGTACAACCACATTGGGAACTTGTTGCAGGACTCCTAAGGGCCGCTGCATCTGCTCTGAATTGCCGCCTGCAAATTACTTCGTAGATAAGGGGGTAGTCTAAATGTGGCAGTTTATCTGACCATGTATGCTGTACTAGCTGGTATAAATATTCTCCCAAGCTACCACAATCATCGTGGGACTAGCTAGATCTTACCAGCATATTAGCCTGGCCACGCAGGACCCCTAAGTAATTAGACCAGAGAGAAATGCTGTTTGCTTCCAAGCAAACAAGCATGGCTCCCCTGATATACTCAAAGGCAACTAAAATATAAAACTACAATGAAGTAGAAGAGACTTGTGAAGGCTTGGAGAAATATTTAACTGGCATTAGTATTAGTCTTTGATACAGAGACATGCCATCTCAGAAACCCCCTTCTCTACCCTATAAAGGCATTTCTAGGCAGATCTGGGCTCAAAACATTAGCATACTAAAGGGCCTAGGTGAGGTGCAGGGAGGGATTACCTAAGGGCATTTGACCCTCCCTGCTTTCCATAACAGTGGGAGGAAGGTCTGAGTTGCAGGGGTATAAAACTAGCCTATTTCCTCTCGCGCTTCTTTTTGGGCTCTCTCTTTGTGAGCGCTCACCCTTCTTGGAAGTCTTGTCTTCTCCTTTTACAAGGCCTTTACACATGGTGGTCGCCATCTTGGCCTACACGTGGCTGGGGTTCTAGCCTGGAATCCTAAGCACCGGGCTTTTCCTTTTTGCTGATTTGTATGCCTGAACCTGTGATAAGTAAAGCCTTTTAAAACTGCATCGGATTCCTGAGTTTTCATCCATTCCTCGCCGGCCGGAGGTAGAAGGGAACTTGCTTCCCGGCACTGTCCGGGGACCCCGGCGGAGCTCCACAACAGGAACTGAATGAAGAGACCTCTAGATAACAAACCTAAGGCTAGAGTTGTCTTGCTCACAAGAAGAAAAGTATTTTTGGAAAACAATTTGAGGGTCAGGAGCAATAGTACAGCAGGTAGGGCATTTGCCTTGCACGTGACAGACCTGGATTCGATCCCCGGCGTCCCCATATGGTCCCCTGAGCACTTCCAGGAGTAATTCCTGAGTGCAAGCCAGGAGTAATCCCTGAGAATCATTGGGTATGACCCAAAAGGACAAAACAAACTATAAAGAGGACCTGAGCAATAGCACAGCAGGTAGGCGTTTGCCTTGTGCGCGGCTGACCCAGGTTTGATCCGGCATCCCATATGGTCCCTGAGTGCAGAGCCAGGAGTAACCCCTGAGCATTGCTAGGTGTGACCCAAAAGAAAAAAAAATTATGAATTTGCCCCCACATGTCTGAAATGGGAGGGACTGCGGAGTGAGGGCAGAGATAGAATGGCTCTCCTTGTGTGGGGATGTATAAGGCGGCAGCAGCCTTCCCGCGCCGCCATCCTTGTTTTACTTAGCACTGCCAGCATCTGTCATCTCTGAACTAAGACACTGAATTAGAGAACACAGGCCTTGTATATTTTACTGGGTAGTTTAGACTTTAAGAATAAGGAAAAATATTGTAGTTTAGACACACTTAGATGATTTTAGTGTCAGGCAGTCAGTCATGGCTCACACTGTTGTGTCCCAAGCACCGTTCCAGTGGAAGATAAATAAAGGAAAGCATTTATAAGTGTCTGTACGAGTGCTGTTGCCTTAGCTTAGAGCCACCATCTGTCGGGAAAACAGGAGAGGCCTGTCGCAGACTGGGCAAACGGGTGTCAGGAAATACTTGTCAAAGTATAATGTCTAGCTTTAGTAGGTGATGGGGAGGATGAACAGGACAGCAGGGCTTTCAGCACGACAGTTTTGGGTAGAGGAAGCTGTTGTTTGGTGTGGGGCCAGCAATCAAAGCAGGCTGGGCATGTGCTCCACTGCCGGGCCGGGCCTTCTGCCCACAGGCACACAAACCATTGGAACCTCTGACCACTGTTTCAGCACATACAGTGTTTGCATATTTTCCCAACTTGTTAGTTAATTGCAACTTTTTATTTTCACCAAGTCTTACTATTAGGAGGTAGAAAATTCTTTCAGTTCTTTCAGACCTATTGGATTTTGTCTTAGTTTTATTAATACTATAAGGGGGGAAAATACTACCCATCAGGTTGTGATGTACTCCTCAGTTATAATACTATGATTTTACAGGTGCTAAAATGTAAAAAGTGGGGGCCAGAGCAATAGTACAGGGGTTAGGGTGTTTTTGCACCCAAGTTTGATCCCCAGCATCCCATATAGTTCCCGAGCAACACCAAGAGTAATTCCAGAGTGCAGAGCCAGGAATAACCTCTGAGCATTGCTGGGTGTCACGCAAAAATAAATAAAATATAAAAGTGCTTCTAGAGTCAGTGCAAGCTGATATTTGTGTTGGAGAGTCTTCCCTTTTTTTGAAGTTAGCACTTCTAGACCAGAGCTAAGTTCAGCTTCGCAGGAGGAAGCACTGATGGAGCTAGTTCTTTTTAAAACTCCAGCAGTCTTGCTGAAATGATAATAGCAGTCACATGACTTTTCAGCTTTAATTTTTACTTATTCTTTGTTTTGTTTTGTTTTTTTTTTGGGTCACACCTGGCAGTGCTCAGGGGTTTCTCCTGGCTCTGCACTCAGGAATTACTCCTGGCGGTGCTCGGGGGGACCATATGGGATGCCGGGATCGAACCCGGGCCGGCACAGGCCAGCCGCGTGCAAGGCAAACGCCCTACCCACTGGGCTATCACTCTAGCCCCATTTTCACTTACTCTTTAGAGAAGTGTTGTTTTTTTTTTCCTTTGCTTTTTGGGTCGCACCCAGTGATGCTCAGGGCTTACTCCTGGCTCTGTACTCAGGAATTACTCCTGGTGGTGCTCAGGGACCATATGGGATGCCAGGATTGAACCTGGGTTGGCTGCCTGCAAGGCAAATGCCCTACTGCTGGACTATCGCTCCAACCCCTCTTTAAGGAAGTATTTACTGTACAGTTTCATGCCTAAAAGCTTTAAAAACTTTCATGATGATAATGAGATTTGTTTTGATTGAATAATAAGAAATAGGGTAAATAAATTTTGCTAACATTAGGAAAGACAGGTTTTACTAAAGACTATAAAATGAACTCAAAATTAGTTTTAAGTTCTAGTAAAAATTGTAAAATAGTAAAAATTGTACTAGTGTTCTGGCCACAGAACACTAGTACAATAGTACAGAACACTAGTACAGAACACTAGTACTGTGGCCAGAACACTAGTGCAATAGGTGGAGCATTTGTCTTGTCCCTGCTGCCCCGGTTCCATCCCCAGCACTCTATGTGGTTCCCCAAGCCTGCCAGGAGCACTTCCTGAGTGCAGGCAGAGCCAAGAGGAAGCCGTGAGCACTGCCAGGCGTGGCTCCAAAATAAAACACATCTATATTTTGCGGCTCCAAACAGAACACATCAACAACAAAAGTTCAGGGGCCATAGAGGGAGTACAATAGGTAGGGCACTTGCTTTGTAGGAGGCTGGTCTGGGTTTGATCCCCAACACTCTGTATGGTTCCCCCAAGGTTACCTGGAGTAAACTCTGATACCTACTGAGTGAGACACCCCCCCCAAAAAAAAAAAAAAACCACACAAAAAGTAACATTCAACGACAGTGGTAAAGCTGACTAGGATTCCTAACTTTCAGCTATCAGAGAGAAGATCTAGCAGTTAAGGCACTTACCTTGCATGTGGCCCGCCCTGGTCCAATCTTCCACCCTCTATAGGTCCCCGAAGCCTCACCAGGAGTAAGCCTGTGCACTGCTGGGTATGGTCCCAAATCCCCCAAAATAATGAATTTTTACCATGTTAGCTAAACTATAAACTATAAAACTATAAAATAGGTAGATGTTCACAGTGACGGAGGCAGTGCAGCGCCTGTGTTCTGAGAAACGGACGTGAGCACAGCTGTAACCGGCACCTCAGCCATAGTGCACACACAGTAAATACCCTGTCTCGGTTGGCGCCTTCCTGTCTTCATAACTCAGTGTCTACACCTAGTATCGTATCTCAGCATGAGTGGGCAAA
Organism: Cryptotis parvus; assembly: GCA_021461705.1. Classification (NCBI taxonomy): domain Eukaryota; kingdom Metazoa; phylum Chordata; class Mammalia; order Eulipotyphla; family Soricidae; genus Cryptotis; species Cryptotis parvus. The sequence continues at coordinate 10,244 of JAJIBD010025282.1, forward strand.
GCTGTGTCTTTCCAAAAGCTCACAGGGTTCTCTGTGTCCTTGGTGGACAGGTTCTGCCAGAGTCCTGGGCTTCTGGAAGTAAATGGTGTTGTGAACCTTCTTAGACCGAATAGGGGCACTTGCAGGCACATGAGGGAGAAGCAAAGGATGAGAATAGGAAAAACTCAGATGTGTTGGTTATCAGTGAACTTAGATTAGCCTTGCAAGGGAAGGTAGTAAAAAAGAAAAAAACCTTCAGGGCCAGAGAGTACAGTTGGGAAAGTGCTTGCCTTGCAAGTGACTGACCCAGGATCTGTTACTGGCACCACATATGGTCCCCCAAGCCTTACCAGGAGTGATTCCTGAGCACAGAGCCAAGTATAAGCTGGAGCACTGCCGGTGTGGCCCAAAAACAGAACCAAAAGCCTTTTATTTTTTTCCCCAAATTTTATATATAGAAAGTGATTTGGGTTGCATAGATTCTGAAATTACACAGAATTGTAACTTTTTTTTTCTGGTGGGTATAAGCACCTTTATTCTCATTTTAAAGTGGCAAATGGACCTCGAGTTGTGATCTTTGAGTATTAATTTATCAGATGGAAGATATATTTAAACTATTAAGTGAAATAATTACTGGGCTTCTTTCTAGATCCTTATCCATATAATCCAGAATAAAAGGCCGATGCCTCACTCTATTCTGTTCAAGCTTTCTACTGCCTTTGTCAGCAGAATTGTAACTATTAGAAATATAAAATAAGAACATAAAAAGAATAACAGTATATCCAAGGACTGTGAAACAGCATTAAGGCTCTCTAGTCAGGACTTGTCTACACTGGATCGTGAAGTAGCTAACTTTCTTCTAAATTTGGTAGATAAGGATATTTATTTCAATATTTAAAGGCTCCCACTTTTCTAGACAGGGTGTCTCCCAAAGAGTATTTAAGGAGTCACAAAGTACTTGGCCAACTAGCCAGACAGCTCAGTGCTAGGACCCGCAGTGTTTGGGGAGCTGCGCAGTGCTGGGGATTGAACTGGGGCCTTGCATATGAATTGGGGCCCTACATCTGAGATGTTCTGGCCCCAAGTCCCCAGTTTTCAAAATACCTTACGTGGTTTAGTAAGTAGAAAAAACTTGTTCAGCTTATTGATCACTTGAATCCCGTTATTCATCGATTTGCTCGAGCAGGCGCCAGTGACATTTCCATTGGACCCTATCACGTGCCAATGTAGCCCAGTGGCGTTCAGCGCCAGCATGGCAGAGCCCTGGCAAGCTGTCCGATGCGTGTTCGATATGCCAAAACCAGTAACAAAAATGTTCAGCTTATTATAAAATAGAAATGTGGTTTTGACATTCAAGGGGAATTGAAGGAGAATGCTTTGGTACGGAGGCAGTGAAACTTCCATTTGGGAAATATGAGAGAAGAGAGAGAACCCTTTAAAAAACCACATACTCCAAGTTAAGATAATACACCAGACATACTTCCTTAGGTTCTGTGCCTGTGTTTTAGTTCTGGGTATGCTGGAGTTTTACATTTTGTGTCATTCATAGAACCTACCCTGCTTCAGATAGATACTCAAGTGAATTGTCTGCAGGGGTGAGGTTGGAGGAGGAGAGCGCTCTCAGTGATGTAGTAAAGATACGTTAGTGAAGGACGTAGAGCCTTCATGGTCTGAGAAGATGTGGTAAGGGGAGGTTTGCAAAGAGCTGATTCGAAGGATGAATAGGAGTTTGCAGTTAAACAGCAATGGCGTGCACAAAAAGGACAGCTCTGGGGAGAACCTGCTTGGAGTTTGGGGAGCCAGATTCAGTGTGTACAAGGAGCACACAGTTCACCCTGTAATTCGGACTTTCCCAGGGGGGGGTTCTGTGGAAATCCAAGTCTCACCAAATTCTCTTGGGTGAAAGAAAAAAGAAATTCACATAAGCATAACAATAGTAAAACCCTAAATGCTGGTAAAGAAGCCTGCTTCCTGTTTCTGTAGCAGGAGCAGTGTTTGGGAGTGCTGCTGTAGGTGGTGTGGTGTTCCTAAATAGTCTAAGCACGGGATGACTTCACTTCATTTTCTTTCTGTGGAATTGTTTGGATTTGAGGCTGTCCTGCAGTACTGGGGGCTACTCCTGGCTTTTTGCTCAGGGTTGCCCCCAGGAGGTCTTCCCGGGACCATGTGGTGCCCAAATTGAACTCAGGGCCCCACACTTGGAAGGCAAGTGCTTCGCCACTGAGCTATACTCCCAGCCCAACTTCACCTGACTTTCATTTAGGAAATGAACTCGTGGGCTTTAGAAATGGTACACCTTTTTCAGAACTATATCTCAGAAATTTTGAATGCCAGAAATCTGCCCTTTACTGCCTTGATCTTCTCTGAGGATACTTGAAATCATTATTTAGAAATGTAATTTAAGTTGTTCACTTATTTTATCTTAAAAATAAAAAAAAATGGTATAGCCGCCCTGCCCGGTACCTGCCATCTTTCCGGCAGGAAACGGCCCAGCACCACGTCTCAAAAGAACATGATAGCACCGAATCTTCCCAGGTGGACTGGTCTGGGCTGAGAACTTGGGGCCTTCTCGGAATGGGGGGCGAAGATTCCCCTTCTTGCCTTAAGGCCTGGCAGCCACACACGACACCCTCCTCCTGCACAGCCACAACCCTGCCCCCACAGCTGACCCTCATCAGAGTGCCAAGCCACCACACTGTCCCAGGGAGCTGGGCCCTGACTGTGCGGCCTGTCAGCTAGGGGGAAGGCTGCACAGAGACCCCCCAGCTCAGTGAGCGGCAGGAACCCCGAAGGTTCAGCACCCAGCAGCCCAGTGGCTCCTCAGCGACTTCAGTGACATCACTGCAAGAGAACAGTTGTCACAGACTGAGTCCCTCGTCCTGTTTTGATAATTCCATTTGCATTTTGTTGTAACAAGCGATATGAATTCGTTTGTGCCTGCAAGGGCAGGTTAGGGGTGGGTGGGAAACGGGGACATTGGTGGAGGGAAGGACACACTGGTGGTGGCGTTGCTACTGGAAGATGTAATGCGGAAACAGCTGTATTATAAACAGCTTGGGAAGTCGCAGTATTGTAATATGTTGTTTTTAAGAAATAGTTTAAGGGTTAAGGTGCATGCCTTGTATGTGGCCTACCCAGGGTTTGACCCAGCAGGCTTGCAGGTCTCAGAACTCAGGCACGGTTGTACCTGGAAAACCCCCTGACACTGCAAAACCCAAGCAACACCACATTCTGGGACCCTGACATTGAATCAGGAATCCCTGGGAGTGGCCCCCAGACCTCCTGAGCACTGTTTGGAAACCCCCACCCACGCTACCTCCACCACCAAAAAAATGTGAACGAAAACCTGTCCCTGGAGTAGAGTATGTAAGAGTGAGGAAAAATTGGTGGCAAGGAAGTCAATTCAGACCTGGCAGATTTGGTTACGTAAAATCTGGCCATCTGTTTCAAGATACCTAATCTCACAATGGAGCAATCGGGGACCAGGGGAGCGCCGCAGAAGCTTATGTGCCTTGCTTGTGGCTGACCCGTGTTTGATTCCAGAGGCACATCCCCCCACTTTTTCATTGAACCCCCCAGTTTCAGCCATCCTAGTTGTTAGGAGGGCCTCTTAAACCTCTAGAGCAACACTTGGAGGGAGTCCCAGAAACCAGAATTTAGAGCACTTAAAAGGAAAAAGGATATTGTGGGGTTGGAGAGAGAACACTGCAGACAGGCACTTACCTTGTAGGTTCCTGACCTGCGTGCAGGTACCTACAAGTACCGGTGCCTCAGTCCCTCTCTGACCTGCGTGCAGGTACCTACAAAGTACAGGTGCCTCAATCCCTCTCTGACCTGCGTGCAGGTACCTACAAGTACCGGTACCTCAGTCCTCTCTCTGACCTGCGTGCAGGTCAAGTACTGGTACCTCAGTCCCTCTCTGACCTGCGTGCAGGTACCTACAAGTACCAGTAACTCAGTCCCTCTCTGACCTGCGTGCAGGTACCTACAAGTACAGGTACCTCAATCCCTCTCTGACCTGCGTGCAGGTACCTACAAGTACCGGTACCTCAGTCCCTCTCTGACCTGCGTGCAGGTACCTACAAGTACCGGTACCTCAGTCCCTCTCTGACCTGCGTGCAGGTACCTACAAGTACCGGAACCTCAGTCCCTCTCTGACCTGCGTGCAGGTACCTACAAGTACCAGTAACTCAGTCCCTCTCTGACCTGCGTGCAGGTACCTACAAGTACCAGTAACTCAGTCCCTCTCTGACCTGCGTGCAGGTACCTACAAGTACCGGTGCCTCAGTCCCTCTCTGACCTGCGTGCAGGTACCTACAAGTACCGGTACCTCAGTCCCTCTCTGACCTGCGTGCAGGTACCTACAAGTACCGGTGCCTCAGTCCCTCTCTGACCTGCGTGCAGGTACCTACAAGTACCGGTGCCTCAGTCCCTCTCTGACCTGCGTGCAGGTATCTACAAGTACCGGTACCTCAGTCCCTCTCTGACCTGCGTGCAGGTACCTACAAAGTACCGGTACCTCAGTCCCTCTCTGACCTGCGTGCAGGTACCTACAAGTACCAGTAACTCAGTCCCTCTCTGACCTGCGTGCAGGTACCTACAAGTACAGGTGCCTCAGTCCCTCTCTGACCTGCGTGCAGGTACCTACAAGTACCGGTACCTCAGTCCCTCTCTGACCTGCGTGCAGGTACCTACAAGTACCGGTGCCTCAGTCCCCTCTCTGACCTGTGTGCAGGTTCCTACAAGTACCGGTACCTCAGTCCCTCTCTGACCTGCGTGCAGGTACCTACAAGTACCCGGTGCCTCAGTCCCTCTCTGACCTGCGTGCAGGTACCTACAAGTACCGGTACCTCAGTCCCTCTCTGACCTGCGCAGGTACCTACAAGTACCGGTACCTCAGTCCCTCTCTGACCTGCGTGCAGGTACCTACAAGTACCAGTAACTCAGTCCCTCTCTGACCTGCGTGCAGGTACCTACAAGTACCGGTACCTCAGTCCCTCTCTGACCTGCGTGCAGGTACCTACAAGTACCGGTACCTCAGTCCCTCTCTGACCTGCGTGCAGGTTCCTACAAGTACCGGTGCCTCAGTCCCTCTCTGACCTGCGTGCAGGTACCTACAAGTACCAGTACCTCAGTCCCTCTCTGACCTGCTTGCAGGTACCTACAAGTACCGGTGCCTCAGTCCCTCTCTGACCTGCGTGCAGGTATCTACAAGTACCGGTACCTCAGTCCCTCTCTGACCTGCGTGCAGGTACCTACAAAGTACCGGTACCTCAGTCCCTCTCTGACCTGCGTGCAGGTACCTACAAGTACCAGTAACTCAGTCCCTCTCTGACCTGCGTGCAGGTACCTACAAGTACAGGTGCCTCAGTCCCTCTCTGACCTGCATGCAGGTACCTACAAGTACCGGTACCTCAGTCCCTCTCTGACCTGCGTGCAGGTACCTACAAGTACCGGTGCCTCAGTCCCTCTCTGACCTGTGTGCAGGTTCCTACAAGTACCGGTACCTCAGTCCCTCTCTGACCTGCGTGCAGGTACCACAAGTACCGGTACCTCAGTCCCTCTCTGACCTGCGTGCAGGTTCCTACAAGATACCGGTGCCTCAGTCCCTCTCTGACCTGCGTGCAGGTACCTACCAGTACCAGTACCTCAGTCCCTCTCTGACCTGCGTGCAGGTACCTACAAAGTACCGGTACCTCAGTCCCTCTCTGACCTGCGTGCAGGTACCTACAAGTACCGGTACCTCAGTCCCCTCTCTGACCTGCGTGCAGGTACCTACAAGTACCAGTAACTCAGTCCCTCTCTGACCTGCGTGCAGGTACCTACAAGTACCGGTACCTCAGTCCCTCTCTGACCTGCGTGCAGGTACCTACAAGTACCGGTACCTCAGTCCCTCTCTGACCTGCGTGCAGGTTCCTACAAGTACCGGTGCCTCAGTCCCTCTCTGACCTGCGTGCAGGTACCTACAAGTACCAGTACCTCAGTCCCTCTCTGACCTGCTTGCAGGTACCTACAAGTACAGGTGCCTCAGTCCTCTCTGACCTGCGTGCAGGTACCTACAAGTACCGGTACCTCAGTCCCTCTCTGACCTGCATGCAGGTACCTACAAGTACCGGTGCCTCAGTCCCTCTCTGACCTGCGTGCAGGTACCTACAAGTACCGGTACCTCAGTCCCTCTCTGACCTGCGTGCAGGTACCTACAAGTACCGGTACCTCAGTCCCTCTCTGACCTGCATGCAGGTACCTACAAGTACCGGTACCTCAGTCCCTCTGTGGTGCCCTGAGTCCTACCAGGAATAAGCCCTGAACCCAGAGCCAGGAATAAACCTGGAGCACTGGCAGATATAGTCCTAACCCCCTCCACCCCTGTAAGTGTGTGTGGGGTGGGGGGGCGGATATATCCTAAACCACACCTGCAAGTAAGTGTGTGCATGCGTGTGTGTGTGTGTGTATAGATTGGTTTGTGGGCCACACCTGGCAGTGTGGTGTTTGGGGACCACACAGGATGCCCTACTCACTGTATTGCCCGGCCTCTGAAAGTTAATCTTGTGGGTATTTTGGCCAAGGGTGAAGAAATGGGGAGCTGAAAGCAGCACTTTAGATACGCAGATTAATTTCCTTCGGTAATGACCTGATTTGAAACTTCTCTTTACAGATGATTTTAACCGTGTTCTTGAGCAACAATGAACAGATCTTAACAGAAGTTCCTATAACACCAGAAACAACATGCCGAGATGTCGCCGAGTTCTGCAAGGAACCTGGAGAAGGTGGCTGCCATTTAGCAGAAGTGTGGGGGGAAATGGTATGGAATCGGCTCTACTGCTCTTACTAAGCATGTGCCATTGTGTGTTTACCAGATGTTGTATAGTGATTCTGGGTCTTCTTAGGTCTGCAGTAAGGAATTGAGAATTAAAAGTTAGATTACAGGACATTTATCAGTGTTCTTTGTAGAATGTGCTACTACCTTTGACCCTTACTATATGAAATAATAGATGTTCCTGCTCTGTCTGATTTTTTTCTTGCTGTGATCATTAACAAACTGAGGATTTTCCATCCTTAGAGACATTACCATGTTTTGTTTGATATGTGTTAGGCTAGTCCTCTTTTTTAGGGGAGGGGTCACACCTGGCAATGCTCAGGAGTTACTCACAGGTCTACACTCAGGAATTACTCCTGGATGTGCTCAGGGCACCATATGGGATGCTGGGGATTGAACCCCCTTCGGTTGCATGGAAGGCACTCTACTATCGCTCCCACCCCTAGACTATTCCTCTTTTCCTTCCTTTCTGTAATTTCATGAAGGCATAAGCATGATCATGCTTTCCTATGTACAAAACCCTTAAATACTAGCCATACAAAGAAAATACGTATTAAATTGAGAAGAATAAAATATTAGTTCTTCATTGTAGCACTTTCTCAACTAACTGGGCAGAGAAGATCAGTGTCAGTAATAAGATCTGTGTGGTAATATGAATGAATATAGATATCACTTGTATCACTTGTCTTCCCATTGATCATCAATTTCCTCAAGCGGGCACCAGTAACATCTCCATACGTCCTGTCACATGCTGGTGTAGCCCAAGGGCATCTGCTCGCTCCAGGAACATAAAGAGGCTCAAACCATTCCATCAGGTCATGGGAATGAGGTCTATAATTGTTACTGGTATTTGGCATATCAAATACGACACGGGTAGCTTGGCAGGCTCTGCCGTGTGGGTGGGATACTCTTGTAGTCACCTCTCATCTCGTGCATTTATTAAAACGGCTGCGCAAGCCGAGCTTGTGATCAGCAAAAAACATTTGGGCTGTAAGGAAGGCTGGGATAGGTAGCTAAAGGGGAAACAGGCTGGAGCCAGCCTTGCTTCTGGGGCCTGCAGTTCGGCAGAGCATCCCTTCATCTGTGTGAAGCAAGGGGCCACCAGGTGTGCAGACGAGGAGAAAGAGACCAGCCAGCTGGAATGTGGAGTCACAGAGTGGACAGTAAGATGGGAAGAGTGTGAAGGGCACTCAGGGATAATCGGGTCTTACATCTTTTGAAAATGCTCATCTCTGAGTCAGTCGGCTGTCCATGTTCCCAAGTCCATCTGAGGCCGTGACCCATGGTTCCACTCAGCAGTGAGGACTCCCGCCTCGGGGCCCAGGTTCACAGAAACAGTATTTGCCACCATTGTGCATGAGGTTGGCGTCCTCTCAAGCAGCCCTGACCCTTTGCTTGGCTGACGCTTTCTCAGTCTTTACCTCTTAGCCCTCCTTGGATCTCAGCGTGCATTGAGCATCCCTTGTTTGTGCTGCGGTGTGCTGCTGCTGCTTACCCAGAGGTGCTTGAGGAGCTTTCCTGCCTCCTGCCCAGACTGATTGCTCACCATCCTGCCCCAGTGCCAGCCTAGTGCTTAGAACAGGCCTTTTGGTAAACACCCACTGCGCAAGTGGAGCACCCAGGCTGGGCCTCGAGGTGACTTTGCAGTGTGAGATTTAAAGGTGGCGAGAAGCACTCCAACAGCCTTTCTAGACCTTTGGGGTTTGGGGGACCTTCCTAGCAGTGCTCAGGGGACCATACGAGGTGCTAGGGGTCCGACTGGCCTGGCTGCATGCAGGTGACTGTCTTCTCCTTCACATGGTGCTCTGCGTGTCTGGGTCCTTGTCTCCTGCTCTTCAAAGGCAGCAGTTTGGCCTCAGCCCACCCCTGATCTTTTCGCATAGTACCTCTCACAGCATCTGCATCTCACGAAGGTCTCGTTCTGAGGCACTAGGACTTAGGACTTGCTTTGAGAAAGCTGGGGGCATGGGCTCCCAAGCAGCACTCAGGACTCCCGAGGCCCCTCCTGGTGATCTGGGCCAGCCAGACTGGTGGTTTCTGAGAAGGCTGAGAGCCACACGCGACGGTGCAGCAGAGCTGCTCGGGTGCCACATGGTGCGGGGGTTGAATGTGGGTTGGATGTTCCAAATGCCCAATGCTATCTCTCCAGTCCTAGAGAGACACTGTGGACTTGTGCTAGGACACACCTTTTGATGGTCTGTGTGTTTGGCCAGTTCTGTCCTGCCCACGTCCCCTTCATTGGTGCTGCTGTTACCAGTCAGTCACACCAGATCAGCCTGTTGTTTGGGGTGGTGCTTGCACCTCACCACAGTGCTCCCTGGGGGTTGCTGCCTCGGCACAGGCTCGAGATTCCTGTGGTGGTACCTACAACCTACAACCGTGTGAGTGTCCTAAAAATAAACACTGAGTCAGATGCTTTACTGGGGACAGAGACACAGAGCTCTGTCCCCAGCTCTTAGCAACCATTTGGGATGCAGCCGCACGGGATCGATCCCGGCATCCCATATGGTCCCCGAGCACCCCCAGGAGTTACCCTGAGCACTACCAGATGTAGCCCCAAAAGCTAAAAATACATAAATAAATAAAATTAAAATATTCTTAGAGAGAATGTGGGCTTCTCTAGAGTGGAAAAAGCTGGAAGCAAAGAGACAGAAGTAAGCAAGATACATTATTCAAGGGAGTACATAGGCTTGAAGAGCACGCCTTCATAGAAACTAAAATTATGGAATGAATTGTACTTTTTTTTTTGGCTTTTTGGGTCACACCTGGCAGTGCTCAGGGGTTACCTGGCTCCACACTCAGGAATTGCTCTTGGCATATGGGATGCGGGGGCTCGAACCTTGGTCAGCCGCAAGGCAGATTCCCTACCCACTGTGCTGTCACTCTGGCCCCAAAATGTGCTTTATTATCTTCACTTCTTGTTGGTTGCTTGGCAGGTACTCACTTCTGAGTGCATCTTCCCTGAGTGTGAAGGTTGTTTGGTCTGTGAGAGAGCGTTTGTGCCTTGACTGTGGACTGAGTCAGAATTCGACGAGAGCAAGTGCTGCAGCACGGTCTGCACCGCACTGTGGCGTCTTCCTTAGCTGGGCTTATCTAGGGCAGCGCTCTAAGTCAAACCTGAAGGCTGGCTCCAGTTCACAAAGGTTTTCTCTTGTCTGCTTCAGACTGAGCAAAGATTGAGGGAAAGGACCCTGACCTGCAGTTCATTTGCATTGAGAAGCAAAACGCGCCCACTTGTTCTGTCCCTCATCTAGGCGCTTTCTCTCAGTCTTGGAGCTGCTGAGGGCGCCTCCTGATGTCTAGGCAGAGCAGCATTGGGGGCATGTCCAGACTTCCTTCCCTCTCCTGGTAATCGCCGTCACAAAGGAAGACCATTGTAAAGCATCTGACTCAGTGTTTATTTTTAGGACATTCACACGGTTGTACAGCTCGCCATATTCTGTAGCTCCCTGTTTCTCTGTCCCCAGCTCCTAGCAACCATTTGATTACTTCTGACTCTTAAAGGTTTGACCCTTATGTTCCATAAGTGGGAATCAGGCAGTACGTGTTCGTTGGTATCTGATTTCTTTCAAGATTCATCGGTATTGTTGCACATGTGAGCACTGCATTCCTTTTCAAAGCAGAAGAATATTCCTTTGGGCCGGGTGGTAGTACAGGCGTCTGCCTTGCTTGCAGCCCACCTGGGTTTGCTCCTTGGCATCCTGTATGGTCCAGGTGTCATTCCTGAGTACAGAGCCAGGAGTAACCAGTGAGCATCGCTTGGGTGACCCAAAGAGAAAAAAAAAAAAAGAATATCCCTTTGTCTGGATAAAGCACATTTTGTTTTTTTTCATTCATCAGTTGCTGCATAGTTCTTTTTTCATTTTTGGGCAACAGTGAGTAATGGTATTGTGAGTACTGACATCCCGGTGTCTGTGGGGATAGCTGTTTCCAGTTCTCTTGAAAACTGTAGGCCCTCATAAATGGATGGACATGGAGAAGATCATGTTGAGTGAAATTAGCCAGTAGGAGAGAGACAGATACAGAATGACTGCATTTATTTGCATGACATAAATATAGATGTATATATTATGATACCAATATTCAAGGTCAAGTGAAACATGTATCAGGAGATTTTGTCAAAGGTGGAAATTATCACAAATGTGTGGAGTTAGAGGGTAGGTAAGACAGAAAATAGAACAGTGTGCTAACAATTGTCGAAAGTACTAATACCAACTTAGAACTGAGCATTAAATACAGGCAAAAGATACACATGACAACCCTTTAATGTATGTTCTGTAATCCGCAATCTGGAAGGGAAGGAAAACAGAAAGAGATAGAAAGGAAAAGAAATAAAGAACCTGCCATGGAGGTGGGCTGGGGAGGGGGAGGGAACCGGGGACATTGGTGGTGGGAGATGGGCACTGGTGGAGGGACGGGTGCTGGAACACTGCATGACCAAAACCCAAATATGAAAATTTTTGTAATTGCATATCTCACGGTGGTATAATAAAATACCTATTAAAAAAAAGCAGACTGTTAGGAAGCCAGAGCTATTAAAGCAGGTAACCTACTGTTCTTATAAGCAAAGATACAGATTTGATCTTCAATACTCCATATGGCAGAGCCAGAAATGAGCCCTGATCACAGTCAGGCATGGCCCCTAAACAAACACACACACACACACACACACACACACACACACACACACACACACAAAAAGAACTCAGAAGTTAGGAAAAGTGAAAAAGAAAGAATGATAGAGATGGTGAAGGAGTTAATGACTCTTGGATTGTAAAAAGAGCTATTGCAACTCACTGTCAAATGAAACATGGGTATAAATGAAAAGGGTCAAGAATGCCAAGAAAGCTTTATCCTTCTAAAAATTGGGTGGGTCTCACCTAAAATGCAATGGATGGTAGAGAGGGCAGGGCTAGGGATATCCTCCGATCTGCTAATTCATCTACTACCAATTCTTATTTCTCATTTTTTGTCCCTTTTCTACTTTGTGGAGATAGTTTATTTATGACATACTCAAGGACTCTTTCCTAACATGAACTTTTACTAAGGCTGACCTCATTCTTGTCACAAAGGAAGTCTCGATTACAAAGAATGTTTTCTGGACTGTTTGTTCTCTTCACAAAAGTTAAGAAACAAACAACAGTGGGCTGGAGCGATAGCACAGCAGGTAGGGTGTTTGCCTTGCACACGGCAGACCAGGGTTTGATCCTTGGCATCCCATATGGTCCCCCAAGCATCGCCAGGAGTAATTCCTGAGCAAAGAGCCAGGAGTAACCCCTGATCATTGCCGGGTATGACTACAAAATAAACAAACTAATAAATAAGTAAATAAATAAAACTGCAAAAAATAAGCAAATAAGAAACAACAGTATATGAAAAGAAGTTTGAGGGCTTTAAGTAAATAAAATCAATAGAAATTATAGTATCTAGGCCATAAATTACAACAAAAGTACTGAAATGTGGGGTAAGGTGGGGGGGCAAGTAGGCATCGAGGGTGCTGATCCAAATCGAACTGTGAGGGATCACTCTCCACAGGGTGTTGGCTGGAAATACCATTTATGAGCGGTAGAGGAAGGCTGGGGACCTGCAGTTGAACATGCCTGAAGAGGGCTTGTCAGCAAATGTGTGATATAGCCTGGCTTGGCCCTATCTGAAGCAGCACAGGCTGGGACAGTTGGCAAACTTGGCAGGTTAATCAGTAGCAGTATAGCTGCTCCGTTTATTGGGTTTGATGACTTTACCCTGTCCATAAACTGTTCAGGCATAAAGAGGTAAATTGTATGTGTTCTGTTCTCAAAGAGTTTAGAAAAATAAATTGTATGTGTTATGGTTAACTAAAATGGGCAAATTATTTTTAAGTGTCTGTCATAGAGGCAGTCTGAGGGGACAGGAGGAGAAATGGGGATGTTGGTTGAGCGAAGCGGATGCAGATGAAGAGATTTGTGATGGAACATTGTGTGCTTGAAACCTACACACGATTGACCTTGTATACTTCATGGTGACTGAATATTTTTTAAAAGGGCAATTCTATTACCTAAGCCTATTTGTTGAAGAGAAAACACAGCCCACTTGGTTAGGACAGAAAGATAGTACAGTGGGTAGTGCACTTGTCTTGCATGCAATCTGCCAGGAGTAATTTCTGAATGAGTAACCCCTGAACACTACTGGGTGTGGCCCAAAACCAGGAACATCAGCAGCAAAACACAGAAAGATACAGGGCATGAAAACACATGCTCACAAAGGTGGTTTTCCCAGGGCCTTAGCTGTTGTTCTTCACTATGGGACCCCTGTGACTTCCCCATATGCAACTTGACTGCAAAGTTATGGCCGTGGGGGATTGTATTTGTGCTTTCCCTTAAGACAGAGACAGAGAGACAGACAGAGACAGAGAGAAGTGAATAAGTTTGATTTAAGAAACCAGGAAAAAAATACATAAAGGAGTACAGCAGGGTGGGCGTTTGCCTTGCACATAGCCGACCTGGATTCCATCCCTGGCATTCAATATGGTCCCTCCAGCGCCATCAAGAGTTATTCCTGAGCATTGCTGGGTGTGACCCAAAAAGCCAATAAATAAATCACTTGATACTTGACATCCCTCTGTGCATCAATTTGCTGAGCGGATGCCAGTATCGCTTCCATTTGTCCCTAACACATGCCAGTGTAGCCCAATGGCATCTGCTTGCTCCAGGAACACGAAGAGCCTCAAACTGTTCGTTCAGGGTCTTGATGAAGAAGTCTGACCATCTTGTAGGTGAGCAGCCACGTGATCTTTTGACGTCCTGTGGGATCCAGTCGGTAGCAGCTCTAGTCCAGTGGTCATGTCCAAGTCACATTACATGTCCAGCCCATTTGACAAACAAACAAATAAAATGTGTAAAGTCTAAAAGAAATTAAAGATGAAAGTAGAAGTGAAGGAGAGAATCACAAAGCTATTTCCTTGAGTTGACTAAGAAAACAAGATTAAAGTTGTGAATGGGGTGAGTAGAGAAAGGCATAAGGTCAAGAAAAAACAAAATGAGATAGAATTTTAATTCTATTTAAATTAATTAGATTTAATTTTAAAAATGCATGCTATAAATAACTTAATTATATGCTGTAAACTAGTGGATTTTCAGAATTTAGGTGAAATATAAGAAAAATTTATTCCATCAGCAGCATTCAGTCAGCAGATATATATTAGCACCTGTTCTGTACTGACACAGAGCCAGGCTTGGGGGACTTTAGTCACTGGCTTCTGTTGGAACTTCTGTTCTCACAGGGAGAGACGGACTGTGATTAAAATACTCTAAAAGTGTATAGAGACTCACAGACATGGGGCAGAGCTGATACTTGCTCTCCCTGTGCCCAGCCGCTCCACGAGGCACCCAGGAGGGATGGCGGGTTCCTAGCCCTTGCCCACCTCCCCAGCAGAACCTTGCAACAAGCCAGATGACCCCTCCACTCCATGAGGGCCTCCATTTTCCACATCCGGACTTCTCTCTCGTCAGAACTCCACCCAGCAGACCAGCCTATCACAGCCCGGCTCGCGTGGCCGCTTGTGGCAGCCTCGGTTCATCAATAAATACTGGACTTAGAGATGACTACAAGAGTATGCTACCTGCACGGCAGAGCCTGGCAAGCTACCCATGTCGTATTTGATATGCCAAATACCAGTAACAATTATCGACCTCATTCCGAATAGATTGAGGCTCTTTATGTTCCTGGAGCAAGCAGATGCCCTTGGGCTCTACTAGCATGAGACAGAACATATGGAGATGTTACTGGGGCCCGCTCGAGCAAATCGATGATGAACGGGAAGACAGTGATACAAAAGTGTATAACAGATGATGGGTATCACTTTTTCTCAAGACTGACTAAAAGAGAAAGTTAAATAACTGAAAAATTAATTTTTGGTGGACTCTTTAATTTGTCCAGTCCCAAAACCCAGAGGTTTTATAGCCAAATTGGAAGTTCACAGACTTTCAAATAACAGTTTATATAAGCGTTGTTAGATAATAGCTCATTTGATGAGGCCAATAGAACATTTATTCCCTGATCGATCAAGGCTGTAAGAACAGTGAGGTGCAGGGGCCGGAGTGATAGCCCAGCAGGTAGGGCGTTTGCCTTGCACGCAGCCAGCCAATGCCGGCCCGAAGTTCGATCCCCTGGCATCCCATATGGTTCCCGAGCACTGCCAGGAGTAATTCCTGATTGCAGAGCCAGGAGTAACCCCTGAGCATCTCCCCGGTGTGACCCAAAAAGCAAAAAAAAAAAAAAAAGAAGAAGAAGAAAGCAAAAAAAAAAAGAACAGTGAGGTGGGCCAGAAAGAGAGAGTACAGTGTGTAAGGCACCTGCTCATCCTGCAAGCCAGCAGGAGTCATCCTGGAGTGCAGTGCCAAGAGTAGTAAGCCTGGAGCACAGCTGGGTGTGACTCCAAAACGAAAGTAAAAAGAAAAGAAAAAAGACAGGGGCTGGAGTGATAGCCCAGTGGGTAGGGCGCTTGACTTGCACGTGGCAATTGGAGGAATTGGAGCCGTTCTATAAAAAAAAAAAAATCACACCTTCTACAAGATCATAGTCGGTGATTTTAATGCCAAAATAGGACCGAGAAGATTGGCTGAAGAACTCCACATCGGGACCCATGGCCTAGAATGGAACGAACAGGGTGAGAGACTATCTGAGTTCATCATGTCCACCAAGACTATTCATGGGAACTCACAGTTTCAGAAGGCTGAAGCGAAACGTTGGACATGGGAATCTCCCTGGCGGACAGTTCCACAATGAAATTGACCACATCATCTTCAATCGACGGTTTTGTCTGACCGATGTTGCTGTCGTCCCCAAATTCCAGACAGGATCAGACCACCGCCTCCTTCATGCAAAATTCTACTTCCCGCAACGGGGAGAAAAAGCTGCAAAGTTTAAGAAGAGAACTCCCAGAACGACCACTAACTGGGAACTCTTTGGCACCATTGTGGCAACATGGGAAGATACCATCATTGATGACATCGATGAAGAATACAACCGACTGGTTCAGCACCTCCATGATTGTGCGAAGAATGCCGAGAGAGAGAAAGACACAAAAGGACGCTTGTCTTCAGAAACTCTTGAGCTCATTCGCCAACGTGGCAAGGCGCGAGCCTCAGGAGACCAAATGCTAACGCCCAAGCTTGCTAAACAGTGCAGAGAAGCAATAAAAGCAGACCTCAAAGACAGAAGAGCAGAAATACTGGAAGATGCAGCAGAAGCCGGGAAAAGTATTCGCACTGCCCACCTGTCCTTCGCCAACTATAAGACCAAGATGACTGCCCTCCGACGCCCTGATGGATCTATCACATCTTCCAGAAAGGCAATGGAGAAGATTATCCAGGACTTCTATCCACCTGCCCACATACCAAATTCCACAGGATGGATATGTCATTCCCAACGCTTCTCCCTTCTGAAACCGACATGCCATCTCATCGGTAAAGAAGGGAACAGCACCAGGCCCAGACAAAGTCAGACCCGAACACCTGAAGAATCTGCCGCCGGTACTCATCAATACACTAGCTCGGCTCTTCACACGCTACCTGTCCGAATGCAAGGTGCCCTCCCAATGGAAAACCAGCAGGACAGTTCTACTGTTCAAGAAGGGAGACATTCAAGACATCGGCAACTATCGCCCCATCTGCCTGTTGTCCGTCATCTATAAGCTGTTTACACGAGTCATCCTGAACAGGATTGGCAGAACACTAGATGAAGGACAACCATGTGAGCAAGCAGGCTTCCGGAAAGGATTCAGCACAATCGACCATATCCACACAGTAACCAAGCTCATTGAGGTTTGTAGGGAGTACAAGATGCCATTCTGTCTCACGCTCATTGATTTACAGAAAGCCTTTGATTCTGTGGAGACTGAAGCAGTCATCGAAGCCCTAGTCAAACAGGGTGTTCAAACCCAATACATCAAGATCCTTCGTGAGCTGTATTACGGATTCACCACCAGGATCTCACCATTCTACAAATAAGTGATCATTGATGTCAAAAGAGGGGTTCGACAGGGTGATACCATCTCACCAAAACTCTTCAGTGCCACCCTCGAGAACATCATGAGACAATTAGAATGGGAAGGAATGGGAGTGAAGATAGATGGTCGGCAACTACACCACCTCCGCTTCGCTGATGACATCGCTCTAATAACACCAAACATTAGCCAAGCAGCACAAATGCTGGCTGACTTTGACCGAGAATGTAGAAAGGTAGGTCTACAGCTGAATCTAAAGAAAACTATGTTCATGAGAAATGAACTAGTTCCAGAGGCCCCATTCACTCTCAATGGAACAAACATCTCTGAATGCAGCAGTTATGTGTACCTAGGTCGAGAAGTCAACATGATGAACGACCTAAAACCTGAGCTGCGCAAGGGAGGAAGAGAGCGGCATGGAATGCCTTCAAAGGCATCGAAGAAATAGCTAAAAGGACAAAGAACCCTCCGGCTCCGGGCACATCTCTTCGACTCCACCGTTCTCCCTGCATTAACATATGCCTCAGAGACCTGGGCCCTACGAAAGCAGGATGAGAATGCTATTCGGGTCTCCCAGAGAGGCATCGAAAAGAGCTATGCTTGGAATATCATGCCTCACTCAAGTGAGAGAAGGAATCCGGAGTTCTGACCTCCGTCGCTATTCCAGAATCCGGGACGCTGTCTCGCTTGCCAAGGCATCGAAAATCAGATGGGCTGGACATGTAATGCGATTTGGAGACAACCGCTGGACTAGAGCCGTTACCGACTGGATCCCACGGGATGTCAAAGATCACGTGGCCGCCCACCTACAAGATGGTCAGACTTCCTTGTTAAGACCCTGAAGGAACGGTTTGAGGCTCTTCATATTCCTAAATCAACCAGATGCCATTGGGCTACACTGGCACGTGATAGGGTCCAATGAAATGTTACTGGCGCCCGCTCGAGCAAATCGATGAATAACGGGATTCAAGTGATCAAGTGATCAAGGGTCGC
>JAJIBD010025283.1:0-60395 GCA_021461705.1 Cryptotis parvus
CCTCACTGCCAGCAATTTCTATCTTTATTGTCTACGCACCAACATCCACATACAAAGAAAATGAAATTGAGAAATTCTACATGGAATTGGAGGAGTTCTATAAAAAGATCACCCTTCTACAAGATCATAGTCGGTGATTTTAATGCCAAGATAGGACCAAGAAGATTGGCTGAAGAACTCCACATTGGGACCCATGGCCTAGAATGGAACGAACAGGGTGAGAGACTATCTGAGTTCATCATGTCCAACAAGACCATTCATGGGAACTCACAGTTCCAGAAAGCTGAAGCAAAACGTTGGACATGGGAATCTCCTGGCGGACAGTTCCACAATGAAATAGACCACATCATCTTCAATCGACGGTTTTGTCTGACCGATGTAGCTGTCGTCCCCAAATTCCAAACAGGATCAGACCACCGTCTCCTTCATGCAAAAATTCTACTGCCCGCAACGGGGAAAAAGGCTGCAAAATTTAAGAAGAGAACTCCCCAGAACGACCACCAACTGGGAACTCTTTGGCACCATTGCAGCAACATGGGAAGATACCATCATTGATGACATCGATGAAGAATACAACCGACTGGTTCAGCACCTCCATGATTGTGCGAAGAATGCTGAGAGAGAGAAAGACACAAAAGGACGCCTGTCTTCAAAACTCTCGAATCATTCGCCAATGTGGCAACGCCTGAGCCTCAGGAGACCAAATGCTAACATCCAAATTGCTAAACAGTGCAGAGAAGTGATAAAAGAAGACCTCAAAGACAGAAGAGCAGAAATACTGGAAGATGCAGCAGAAGCCGGGAAAAGCATTTGCACTGCCCGCCTTTCCTTTGCCAACTATAAGACCAAGATGACTGCCCTCCAACGCCTGATGGATCTATCACATCTTCCAGAAAGGCAATGGAGAAGATTATCCAGGACTTCTACTCAAATTTCTTTGATAGCAACATCCACCTGCCCACATACCAAATTCCACAGGATGGATATGTCATTCCCAATGTTCTTCCTTCTGAAATCCTACATGCCATCTCGTCAGTAAAGAAGGGGAAGAGCACCAGGCCCAGACAAAGTCAGACCCGAACACCTGAAGAATCTGCCATCGGTACTCATCAATACACTAGCTCAGCTCTTCACACGCTACCTGTCCGAATGCAAGGTGCCCTCCCAATGGAAAACCAGCAGGACAGTTCTACTGTTCAAGAAGGGAGACATTCACAACATCGGCAACTATTGCCCCCATCTGCCTGTTGTCTGTCATCTACAAGCTGTTTACACGAGTCATCCTTAACAGGATTAGCAGAACACTAGATGAAGAACAACCATGCGAGCAAGCAGGATTTCGGAAAGGATTCAGCACAATCGACCATATCCACACGGTAACCAAGCTCATTGAGGTTTGTAGGGAGTACAAGATGCCGCTCTGTCTCACGTTCATTGATTTACAGAAAGCCTTTGATTCTGTGGAGACTGAAGCAGTCATCGAAGCCCTAGCCAAACAGCGTGTTCAAACCCAATACATCAAGATCCTTCGTGAGCTGTATTACGGATTCACCACCAGGATCTCACCATTCTACAAAGAAGTGATCATTAATGTGAAAAGAGGGGTTCGACAAGGTGATACCATCTCACCAAAACTCTTCGGCGCCACCCTCGAGAACATCATGAGACAATTAGAATGGGAAGGAATGGGAGTGAAGATAGATGGTCCGCAACTACCCCACCTCCGCTCGCTGATGACATCATTCTAATAACACCAAACATTAGCCAAGCGGCACAAATGCTGGCTGACTTCGACCGAGTATGTGGAAAGATAGGTCTACAGCTGAATCTAAAGAAAACTTAGTTCATGAAGAATGAACTATTTCCAGAGGCCCCATTCACTCTTAATGGAACAAACATCTCTGAATGCAGCAGTTATGTGTACCTAGGTCGAGAAATCAACATGATGAACGACCTAAAACCTGAGCTGCGCAGGAGGAAGAGAGCGGCATGGAATGCCTTCAAATGCATCGAAGAAATAGCTAAAATGACAAAGAACCTCTGGCTCTGGGTACATCTCTTAGACTCCTCCGTTCTCCCTGCATTAACATACACCTCAGAGACCTGGGCCCTAAGAAAGCAGGATGAGAATTCTATTCGGGTCTCCTAGAGAGTAATTGAAAGAGCTATGCTTGGAATATCACGCCTCACTCAAGTGAGAGAAGGAATCCGGAGTTCTGACCTCCGTTGCTATTCCAGAATCAGGGACGCTGTCTCGTTTGCCAAGGCATCGAAAATCAGATGGGCTGGACATGTAATGCGATTTGGAGACAACCGCTGGACTAGAGCCGTTACCGACTGGATCCCACAGGATGTCAAAAGATCACGTGGCTGCTCACCTACAAGATGGTCAGATTTCCTTGTCAAGACCCTGAAGGAACGGTTTGAGGCTCTTCATATTCCTGAATCAACCAGATGCCATTGGGCTACATTGGCACGTGATAGGGTCCAATGGAAATGTTACTGGCGCCCGCTTGAGTAAATCGATGAATAACAGGATTCAAGTGATCAAGTGATCAAGTGATCAAGGTTAAACTTTAGTCCTATCAATACTTAGTGCTAATTCATATTTTCAATTTTTCTAACAATAAAAAATGACAGTAATTTTCCTCAAAAACTCTTTATTTTGAAAAATTGCATCTATCAACTATTTGACATTATTTCTTCTTATGGTTATTGTTTAATATAAAGATATATGTTGCTTGCAATCAACATGATTGATGTATTGGTAGGGATAATAATTGATTCCATGAGTAAACTGATCTAGGAGAAACAAAGCAAGAGAAAAAGAGACTTTCAGTGTAATGAACCTCAGAATATGAAATATTTATGTTAAGAATGAATAAGAAAAAATAATACAAGGCAGTGATTTTTTATTTTATCAAGTATATTCATTTAAAACTATCTTCAATGTTAGATTGTTCTTTTCACACTTCATCTGTTTGGAGAAGGGAGTCTCCCAAATGGTGCTAGAATGCATAGGGAGGCCAGTATAGTGGGCAGTGTGTTTTCTTACCTTCCATGCAGCTGACCTGGATTCAACCTTAGGCACTCCATACTATCCCCAGAATCCCTAGGGTCCTGTCTTGTCCTTCTGGTTACCTGGAGCAAGGAGTTAATGCTAGAGTTCACAGATGTACTACTCAGGTCCTTTAGTGTTTGCCTGGTCCACTCAAGCAGTGCTCAGAGACTTAGTAGTACAGGGAACCTTGTGGTGCTAAATATTAAGTAGGCCTGCTGCTAGCCAAGCATGAGCCTCAACCAGGAGCTCTCAGTTCTCTATTATTCCTCCTACTTTTCCTTTTAAACAGCTTTTTCCCTATAAAACATGTTGATGGAAATGTATTTTTTCCTTTCGTGGGTAGGTGTCAGATGTGAGTATTTTTTCTATTGAGTAAATAAAAACACCCAACTATAATTGATCCCTATTGCTTTATATTTTCTTTTAATTTCAATGCTATAAAATTGGGAGAAAATGATCAAGTATGTGTCATTAAAAATAACATTTGTTTGCAGATTATAGGAATGTTTGCAGATTATAGGAATATTTATTTATCAGAAATAAAACTTAGTATGTCAAATGATCAAGACCTCTTATAGATCTCTAGCTAGGAACTGTGAAAGCTAGCATTTGGTAAGATAAATTTGATTTCCAACTAGAAAAGTAGAAAGAAAGGAAAAGGAAAATAAAGCCCATTAACAAAAAATAAAATGTTAAATGTTTTCTTAATTTAAAATTATTTTTTTGAATTTGGGGATCTATGTAAAATGGTATTATCTCTACAGTTAAGAGTAAGGATTTTCTTTCATGAACCCAACAGTTCACAATGGAATAAATACTGCTCTATTCACCATAATTACAGTGTTCGACATAATGAACAAAGCTCATAGCATTTATATTAGTATGGATATAGTAGGTTTTCTCCTAACAATCCAGACTAGTCAAAACTCTGAGTTCAAATAAAAAAGATGAAGTTAGAAAGATGTTGATTGAAAGCATGTGGAGGTAGGCACATGATTCAATTGTAAGGACAGAGGTTGAGGAATTCTGCTCTCCCTCTCTGAAATGAACAGTATAAGCTGTTTCTATATACGATGCTCAATATCTTTTTAACAGTCCTCTCTCCTGCAAGATTCTTTATTCTACACTAATGTTAAAGTCCTTGTACTTTTTCTCCTTTTCTTTTCTCTCTCTCATTTTTTTAGTATACTCAGTGGTGCTCAGGGCTACTTCCTGGCTCTGCACTTGGAGATCAAGAGACTATATGAGATGCTGGGGATCAAACTAATGTCAGCCACATGTAAGCAGTACCCTATCCGCTATACTATCACTATACTATCACACTATAAGATCCTGTAGTTTTATTTTTAATAAATGAAAAATTAATTCCTCAAAATGCCATTAGTGGTTTCCATGTCTAATACTGTCTTACCCTGGTCACATTTTTAGCTAAAACTCACAATAGGTAATTTTATTAATCAACATGTAAATGGTATTCACTACTCACTCGTGTCCCATCGACAGAGATCAATGAGCATAAGCTAATGTGCATCAAACATATTTCCTGATGAGATTACATTTTTAAAGCTATTTGAAAAATAAATACCAAATATGTGAATATATAAATTAGTATGGATAGTTTGATCACCAGTTTGTATATAATTTTTTATTTGATCCTTGGCTCTACATAGGGTCTCCAAATTCTAGTAGATGTGAACCCTGAGCACAGAGTCAGAAATAAACCTGAAAAGATTCAAGCATTGTAGGCAAACATACGTAAAGTAAATTTTAGATGCGATTTTTCACTCAGTCCTCTACATACCTGTGCAATCAATGTAGAAGAAACTGAAGTATTGCAACAAGGTGAAAAAACAATATGAGGTACAAATTCAGAAGTGGTCTTTATGGAAAGGAAAGACATGATAAAGTATCAGACCAAATCTCTGCTGTACACTCTAATTTAAAAAGAGAGGGAAAAATATAAGATAGCCTTGGATAAACAACGAGGTTCAAAGAAGACACTAGTTTGAATACATATTGAACATTGCTTAAAAACATCTGCAGTGGAAGTCAAAGAGACCCCTTAAACTTCTGTAGGTACAAAGTCTGCAGGTGGCTGCATTTATCCTTTTCAAGAAGCATCAATGTCTGTAATATCTAGTGAAACAGAGAGTCATCCATTATACACTGAATTGACACCAAATATATACAGATCACCAAATCCAGGTTCAGTAGCATCTCTTGATGTGAGTACATAAAATGCTAACTTCCTCTTCTGTCCAACTGCCTAGCCGCCCAGATAGTTGGGCTGACAGTGAAACATAAACAAAAATTATTCAATCTGTACAAGATGGGAAATCAAGGAATGTAAAACACTTGACTGCAAATAATAGAGACGTATAAACTCATGCTCAGACAGTGATAAGCGGACAGCATATGGTGCTGTTTATAAATCATTCACCAGCATTAAGATAAACAGAAGCATGCCACAAATGAGATGCTTTCAGTTGAAGTAATAGTGAAAGAATCAAAAACATATAAGGAAAATGGTCATATTATAATCAATGAGTAAGATGATTGTTATATGACAATTATATAGAAAGAGTTTTCAATGGCAGCCTAAATTACTTCAGTAAAAGCATATCAAACAGAGATGGGAAGATAAAAACAGTGGGCGGGCGCTGGTTTGGATGTGGTTGATCTGGGTCCAATTCCTGCATCAAATATGATACAAACCTTCACCAGGAGTAATCCCTGAGCTCAGAACCAGGAGTTAGCCCTTAACACTTCTGCATTTGGGTCAAAGGAAGCAAGCAAATAAAGAACTAATATGCACACACTGGAAAAACAGCTGGCATAAAATAAGCTCTCATAAAATAAGTAGAAATGATTCTTAGAGATAAATGTTCAGTGGCTTGAAATAGCATATTTATCAAAATCTGCATAGAAAACTAATTGTTTAAACTAAATAAGCCCATTTGAAAGGCAAGAACTATAAGGATTTTTTGCTTCCAAACAGTAAATTATGATGGGTTAGCATATCGTAAAAGATAATTGAATTTTCCCAGAGAAAGATGAACATATGAAAAAATTAAACCTTGTATTTTTCAATGTAGAGAAAGATAGCTAGTTTGTTTATTTACATATTCTAGGAAAAGTTATTAAATTAAGAAAATATAAAATTGGATTCTCTAACCCACACCTTATACAGAAATAAAGATGTGTTAAAAATATAAAATGTAAAATGTAACAATGTGACAAATGGTTGGAGACTAAATATGCATTCTGTGATCTCATTTTTCAAAGAATATAGACTTTGTAAACACAAAGTCAAGAAAAAGACAAAAAATATAAATATATAAAAAAAAACACATTTTCCTGCTTAAATAACAGCATGAAAAGCACTATCAAATATAATGAAAAATGACTAACTTTAAAATAAATTTATAATAGAAAAGAATAAAAGAACCTTATGCTTTTGTAAAGACCTCCAACACAGTAGCAGAAAAAGACAACAAACTTCTTTAAGCTTTCAAACTTTTCCTTCTATCTAAATTAGGCAAATTCTTTTTCTTATACTACCAAATATCATAGTGACTTAAAAGTGATTCTTCTCTCCATTCCTTTAATCTTTTAGGATAAATTTTTTGTAGAAATGACTTTTCTTCGATTTCCTTTATGTTAGAGTGACTTAATTCTTCTTTATCCCTGATAATTTTCATTGGATACATAATTAAAAGTTGATAATTTTAATAAAATTATCTTTTTGATACACAGAAAGTATCAATCCTTTAACTCATATATGGTTTGCAAATATTTCCAGCTGTCCCATAAATTCTATTTCTGTTGTATCAATCATTCCTTTTACTTGGAAGATTTTTTGTTTTAATATAATCCTGCTTTTATATATATAGATATATATATATGTTATATATGCTAACATATATGTTATATATGTTAACCTGGTGTTTTTCATGTCAAATGCTAATTTTTCCTAGGATCTCCTTTTACTAATTTTACAGTTTCAGGCATTACATTTAAAAATCCTTGACTCATTATTTCTGAAGACAAGCGCCCTTTTGTGTTTTTTTCTCTCTCGGCATTCTTCGCACAATCATGGAGGTGCTGAACCAGTCGGTTGTATTCTTCATCGATGTCATCAATGATGGTATCTTCCCATGTTGCCGCAATGGTGCTAAAGAGTTCCCAGTTGGTGGTCGTTCTGGGAGTTCTCTTCTTAAACTTTGCAGCCTTTTCTCCCCGTTGCGGGAAGTAGAATTTTGCACGAAGGAGACGGTGGTCCGATCCTGTCTGGAATTTGGGGACGACAGCAACATCGGTCAGACAAAACCGTCGATTGAAGATGATGTGGTCGATTTCATTGTGGAACTGTCCGCCAGGAGATTCCCATGTCCAACGTTTCGCTTCAGCCTTCTGAAACTGTGAGTTCCCATGAATAGTCTTGGTGGACATGATGAACTCAGATAGTCTCTCACCCTGTTCGTTCCATTCTAGGCCATGGGTCCCGATGTGGAGTTCTTCAGCCGATCTTCTTGGTCCTATCTTGGCATTAAAATCACCGACTATGATCTTGTAGAAGGTGTGATCTTTTTTATAGAACTCCTCCAATTCCATGTAGAATTTCTCAATTTCATCTTCTTTGTATGTTGATGTTGGTGCATAGACAATGAAGATAGAAATTGCTGGCAGTGGGCCACATCTCCTCAAGTGTAATCGTCCTATTCGGTTTGTTAGGCATTCAAATGAATCAATGTTGACAGCCATGTTCGTGTTGACAAGGACACCAATGCCACCGACGCCTCTTTCATCACATGTTCCAAGGAACAATTCTTCTCCGTGTCAAATACAGCATGATGCGACTGACGCCTCCTCGTCTCAGTCAGACCAATGATGTCGTACTTGATCTTTTCTTGCTTGCAGCATCAGATCCTCAATATATGCTTCCGTTGCCAGTGTACGTGCATTGAAAGTACAGACAGTCATTTTAGTCCTTCTTCGTTTTGGCAGCCTAGGACAGCCGTGAAATTTTATCAGGCACTGCTTGTTTGCCTTTCTTACTGCTGCCGTATTAATGGCTCTTTCGGGGTCAGGAAAATAAACATTTTTGTTACTGGGTTTGGCATATCGAACACGCATCGGACAGCTTGCCAGGCTCTGCCATGCGGGCACTATATTCTCATTGCTTTGTGGGGCACTCTCAGAGGGGTGGGTAGAATATTTGTGGTAGTTTGGAGGAAAATTGCGGGGCCGCACAGCGGCCGCAGCAACGGGGAAAGCTGGTTTCTGCTCTGCCGGGTGTACCTGTGTCTGAGGCTCAAGCATTCCTGGGTTTGAAATACTCTCCTCTGAAGGGCGGGTCTCTGCAGGGCGGGTCCTTGTAGGCTGGGTTTCTGACAAGCTGGGCTGGAGACTGGATTAATCTGTGGGCTGGAGAGTGGATTAATATGCTGGGGGAGATCTTACCAGCTGCAGAGTGTGGATTGTGACACAGATCGCTGCCAGCAAGGTGTGGGAGTTTCTCTGGCCTCCTCCGAGGCTCCATCGGGATGGTGGACTTAGGTCCGAAGTTGCTCTCGTGGTCCATGGAGTGCAGGGGGTTCAACGGGGAAAGCTGGTTTCTGCTCTGCCGGGTGTACCTGTGTCTGAGGCTCAAGCATTCCTGGGTTTGAAATACTCTCCTCTGAAGGGCGGGTCTCTGCAGGGCGGGTCCTTGTAGGCTGGGTTTCTGACAAGCTGGGCTGGAGACTGGACAAAAGGACGCTTGTCTTCAGAAACTCTCGAGCTCATTCGCCAACGTGGCAAGGCGCGAGCCTCAGGAGACCAAATGCTAACGTCCAAGCTTGCTAAACAGTGCAGAGAAGCGATAAAAGCAGACCTCAAAGACAGAAGAGCAGAAATACTGGAAGATGCAGCAGAAGCCGGGAAAAGTATTCGCACTGCCCGCCTGTCCTTCGCCAACTATAAGACCAAGATGACTGCCCTCCGACGCCCTGATGGATCTATCACATCTTCCAGAAAGGCAATGGAGAAGATTATCCAGGACTTCTACTCAAATCTCTTTGATAGCCACATCCACCTGCCCACATACCAAATTCCACAGGATGGATACGTCATTCCCAACGTTCTCCCTTCTGAAATAAGACATGCCATCTCATCAGTAAAGAAGGGAACAGCACCAGGCCCAGACAAAGTCAGACCCGAACATCTGAAGAATCTGCCGTCGGTACTCATCAATACACTAGCTCGGCTCTTCACACGCTACCTGTCCGAATGCAAGGTGCCCTCCCAATGGAAAACCAGCAGGACAGTTCTACTGTTCAAGAAGGGAGACATTCATGACACCGGCAACTATCGCCCCATCTGCCTGTTGTCTGTCATCTACAAGCTGTTTACACGAGTCATCCTGAACAGGATTAGCAGAACACTAGATGAAGGTCAACCATGCGAGCAAGCAGGTTTCCGGAAAGGATTCAGCACAATCGACCATATCCACACAGTAACCAAGCTCATTGAGGTTTGTAGGGAGTACAAGATGCCGCTCTGTCTCACGTTCATTGATTTACAGAAAGCCTTTGATTCTGTGGAGACTGAAGCAGTCATCGAAGCCCTAGTCAAACAGGGTGTTCAAACCCAATACATCAAGATCCTTCGTGAGCTGTATTACGGATTCACCACCAGGATCTCACCATTCTACAAAGAAGTGATCATTGATGTCAAAAGAGGGGTTCGACAGGGTGATACCATCTCACCAAAACTCTTCAGTGCCACCCTCGAGAACATCATGAGACAATTAGAATGGGAAGGAATGGGAGTGAAGATAGATGGTCGGCAACTACACCACCTCCGCTTCGCTGATGACATCGTTCTAATAACACCAAACATTAGCCAAGCGACACAAATGCTGGCTGACTTTGACCGAGAATGTGGAAAGGTAGGTCTACAGCTGAATCTGAAGAAAACTATGTTCATGAGAAATGAACTAGTTCCAGAGGCCCCATTCTCTCTCAATGGAACAAACATCTCTGAATGCAGCAGTTATGTATACCTAGGTCGAGAAGTCAACATGATGAATGACCTAAAACCTGAGCTGCGCAGGAGGAAGAGAGCGGCATGGAATGCCTTCAAAGGCATCGAAGAAATAGCTAAAAGGACAAAGAACCTCCGGCTCCGGGCACATCTCTTCGACTCCACCGTTCTCCCTGCATTAACATACGCCTCAGAGACCTGGGCCCTACGAAAGCAGGATGAGAATGCTATTCGGGTCTCCCAGAGAGGCATCGAAAGAGCTATGCTTGGAATATCACGCCTCACTCAAGTGAGAGAAGGAATCCGGAGTTCTGACCTCCGTCGCTATTCCAGAATCAGGGACGCTGTCTCGTTTGCCAAGGCATCGAAAATCAGATGGGCTGGACATGTAATGCGATTTGGAGACAACCGCTGGACTAGAGCCGTTACCGACTGGATCCCACGGGATGTCAAAAGATCACGTGGCCGCCCACCTACAAGATGGTCAGACTTCCTTGTTAAGACCCTGAAGGAACGGTTTGAGGCTCTTCATATTCCTGAATCAACCAGATGCCATTGGGCTACATTGGTACGTGATAGGGTCCAATGGAAATGTTACTGGCGCCCGCTCGAGCAAATCGATGAGTAACGGGATTCAAGTGATCAAGTGATCAAGTGACTCATTATAAATTTATTATTATATACAGTATTTATCATTTCATTTTTTTGCACAGGAATATCCATTTTTTCCATTACCATCTATTCAAGAGACTGTTTACCTCTCTTTGTGTTCTTAGTCCATTTGCCAAAACTTAGTTGACTATATATTCAAAATTTATTTCTAGCTTAATTTTTTCTGTATCATTACTCTTCATTACAGCAGAGTTAAAATTTTAATTTATATATCTAGCTTATAAAATCTGAAATCAAAATCTGTAATAAATTCTTCTGACCCAAAATTACTTTGGCCAGTTTGTATCTTCCTATGAATTTTATTATTGATTTTCTATTTCTATGAAAATATTGAAATTTTGATATATTTACATGTACACTTAAACTATTAAAGTTCCCAGCCCTGAAGGTGTATTTACCTTTGTTTTTTTTTGTCTTTCCATATCCAATATCTTCCATCAGTAATTGTAGATATTTTACCTCTGTTGTTAATTTAATGGGTAAAACACATATTACCTTAATGCTGCTATAAATATGATTGCATTTATTAGTGCCTTATTTTGTTATAAGTGAATAAAAATGTAATGATGTATTACATTGATTTTATGTCCTTTGAGTTTTCTGTAGTTCTCATATTCAGATATGAGTATGTATATTCTTTGGTATTTTATTTATTACTATTCCCTGAAAAGAGGAAAATTTTAATTTCTCTTTTTTATTTTAATGCATTTCATTTATTTTTTCTTGTCAAATTTTCCAATCAAGAATTGAGTGTCAAAAAAGGGACTAAAATATCATAAACTCTGATCTTAGAGAAAATATCTTCAACTTTTCATCATTGAATACGAAATTGTGTGTCATTTATCACTATCATTGTGTAGGTATATCATTTTTTGATCAGAGTATTTTAAAAGATAAAACTACCTTTCAAAATATAAAATATATGATTATATACTGAATGACAAAACAATAAAAGATAATTAAAAAGTCAATAGATTAATAATCATCTACATTCAATTATATAGTGTCACAAGTTAATTTTTAAAAATTTCATGTATTGGAAACTCTAATGTTCAAAATAATAGAGGTTGGGCATATAGTTAAGTACAAGATTGCATGACTTGCACATGTGAAATTCTGCACTTATCCCCAGCACTAAAAGTACAAAACACAAAAGCATTCACTGGTTTTTTTACTAATGATGTCGAGAATACCTGATCTGCCTTTCTCAACTTCCAAAGCAATAGTAACAGCAGAGCTAGTTAATGACACAGATTGCATTTAAATATCAAATAAAAAATCATTACTTTGGATGAAACCATATTATTTATAGATTCCACATCTAGTATTTCAGGAAAGATCAGCAAGACATAAACTGCATTTCTTTTTTATGACTACAGCTTCATTAATGTGCGGCACAACACATGAAGTCAGCTGAAATTTTGTAGCTGCAACACTGAGGGTTTTGGTTTCTTACTGAAGTCACATTAGTTACAGGAGGTGCCCATATTCATTTGCTTTGTATGCGTCCCCCAATGGGCTTGAACTTCCATGAAGGTGAACATGAAGATGACAGAGATTCTAGCAAGGCACCATTGCCGTTCAGTGAAATGGACTCATGTGGTTCTGCTCAAAATCACAAACATTCTATCACCTGTGCTATTGCTCAGGACAAGTTGGATTCTGAAAATGCTCAAGGAAGGAGATCGCAGAAGGGCTTACACACGAGGAATGCAGATCTTTTGGCATTCCTTCATTGTTTCTCTACCCCATAAGGGTCATTTTCTTTGGCAAATAAATTCGAAGAGAGTTTTCTTTGAGGAACTCTGCTCTTATTGATTTGTCATCAAACAGAAAGGAAAAACGTGGTAACTAGCAAGCTGACATGCATAGCTGAGAGTGGGTATCGGAGAATGGAAATTACATAAATGATATAATTAGAAATTAGATTTGAGTTATGTTTTTTTAAAAGATATATTTCTTCATATATTTTCTGCATTACTTAAATTAATCCAGATGGAAAAAATTGAAAGTGAAAAATTGAATAACTGAGGTAGTTACAGGACTTCTGAATATCTGCTCAGTTCCCATTATCTCTGAGCACATCTGTCAATGTTCCCTATTTCTTTCAGATGAGGTAAAGAGACCTCTGACATTTCAAATGCATCACCCTAATCAAATCCCCATTCTCTGGAATGATTACAGAGAATGTATTACAGGCCTAAGGAAAGTCCTGAATGGCTAATATTTCAAGCATAATAGATCAACATGGAAAAAAGAGCTAGAGAAGAAAACAACAAGCCAGGGGTTTTAGATCAGGCACTTTCACATTCCCCATGATGGAGGCAGGAAATTGGGTATATGCTCTTCGCAACAAATGAAAGCATATATCTACACAGGCAGATAACATCACCCCTTTGAGTGACACATTTAAGTTTTTGCTCTTTGCAATGAATGCCAGACCCAAAATTGTCTAAGGGCAAATGAGAAACCTTGTGCATGAAACTTTCATTGGCCAGAAGATAGAAGCCACCAGTCATCCAGTCACAGAACTGTCTGTCCTAGTGACTGGACTGCAGGCATATAGATGTGGATTCCAGTTCACTAATTGCTTGATATTGGAGGAAATAACCACCTTAACTCCAATAGACCCCAATCTCATTCTTTGAAATAAGGGCATGTCCTTCATTTTCACAGTATCCCCACTGATCTGAATCCTGCTATCTAGAGACATTCTTTGGGGGAACTTACTTAAACATATAAATTCTTTGAACACTCCCTTGGAGTTTCTAATATGGCCGTTTAAACACATCTATGACTATGTATTTTTCTCTTCACCAAGAGGATCAAATGCAATTTGGAAGCTACTAATCCTGAAGAGCATTTTGTATCCGACTGTCCCATTGCAGAATTCCAGGTCTCCCAGGTCTTAGGAAGAAATGCTAATCAAGAAAAGCTGAGTTTGGAGTAGCTGGATTTGGAAAATAGTGACTCTTGCAGCAAGAGTGGAAATAGAAGAGGATATATAACTGAGACAAAGTGGCCCCTGTTTTGGTTCTGATTTTTTTAATTTATTGCTTTGGCCTATTGTTGACAGTGCTCATGTATCACACCTAAAGGCTCTGGGAATCATATGTAGTGCTGGGGGGTTTCACTCTGGTTCAGCTATGTGCAGGAAAATTGTCCTACCCAAGGTCCTATGGCTCTTTCCCCACACATTTTGACTCTATTTGCTTACTGAGTATTGTCATTACTTCCTTTACTGATGTTGAGAATTTAGAATTTGTTTCTTCACAAAATTTATATGGTGAGATTTGATCCCCAATGATACAGTATTTAGAGATTTGGCCTTAAAGTTATGTTTAGCTTTTTGAGGGTAGAGACTTATCAGTGGATTTAAGATAGACTATACATGAGAGAAGCAGAGGTGGTGTAGTTGCCGACCATCTTTCTTCACTCCCATTCCTTCCCATTCTAATTGTTACAAATACTACTTCATAGCAATTTAAAATTCCAGTTATGTCCTGAAAGAAAGCAGTGGTTCTATATCATATAGATAGATAGATGATTGATAGACAGACAGACAGACAGACAGACAGACAGACAGACAGACAGACAGACAGACAGACAGACAGATAGATAGATAGATAGATAGATAGATAGATAGATAGATAGATAGATAGATAGATAGATAGATAGATAATATATATAGCCTATTTTCTCAAGGGTATAGGTAATTGTGAAATGATGAGGTCATTGGAGAACTAGTTTATAGTATATTTTGATAAACTTTGAAATGACAGTTGTGAATGAGTCCAACATGATTCTTATAAATTCAAGTACATATGGATATGACTATTAAACAATCACTATAGATTTTTAAACACATATCATCATTTTACATTTTCATATTATGTTATTGATTTCATTACAATTCACTCTGGAAGCTGTTTTGGAATTTTATAATATATAATTCTGATCTTGAAAGTGTGAAGTATCTTACAAGTGAGGTTGAGAAGAGAAACCAGAGTGATAGTGTTCAAAGATTTATAATGACCTTAGTGAGTAATAAAAAATATATCATGATAAACCATGACAGTAATTACAGCAAAATTAAAGATCCTTTATAAAATATATGTAGGGAGTGAGAGGCATAGAGTCAATTATATTAATAGTCAGTGTTGTGCTATACAAACTTGAACCATTCTGCCTGCTGAAAAATATATGCAAATAATTATGGTAAATCCAGAAGTCAGAGGTGTGGCCTCCAAAAAAAAAAGAGGTCAGAGGTCGGTGTGAAGAGACTGAAAGATGTAGTAGTTATAGATTTAGCATTAGAAATACTGAATAGTGGATGCTGAGAGAAATAGATGAATCAACAGAAGCAAACAAATAATCTAAGCCATGTTTAGTTTCTTGGAAGAAACCAGATGGCATGGAAAAGATAAGATAAAGCTAGAGGTGGGTAAACAGTTGTCCAAGATTCAAAATGAAACAGGCAAATTTTATAAACATTTGACTAGCAAACTTTATAAAATCTCCAGGTACACTTCCAAAATAATATCGGAAAGGGATAATTTGTAGGCTTTAAGAGACAGAATGGGGTTGCTAGTTATATGGATTACCAAAAATGAGCAATATCACACTAATCATATCCCATTTATTTTGTAGAGTTAAAAGTAGCTAAGTAATTATACATAGTATCACTTGATTGTCATGTAACATTTAAAACTTTGTTGACATCAATATGTAATGTTAAAAATGAGTTTGAAACTAGTGAGCTTTGGTACATTAATATTGATTGAAGTACAATGCCCAAAGAGTAGCAGCTAATGACTCTGTTCCCTCAGGATTTGGATATAGCCTATCTCAATCAATATTTTTGTCAGTGACTTTGCTGAAGGTGTTAGAGACCTTATTTATCAAATTTATAGTAACAGGAAGCTGAGTGTTGTGAATATGATACATAGCAAATTGTTTTCTAAAATAAATGGGATATAAAAGAAAAAATTTTATAGATTCTTCAGATTTTAGAATAGAGAATATTTTTTGTCAAGCTCTTCATTTTGTAGACAAAGTAATGAGACAGAAAGGTAACTTTATGTACTTCAGTAAGATTTGAGATACCAAAGCTGTGAGTTTATAGGAAAGTTAATAGGCAGAATAGATAAAAATAACAGAAAAAATTTACTGATGTTTTACTGATGTTCTCAAGAAATTATGTAAATTAAAATATACTGTAGCATTTACAAATACAGTATAAATAAAACAAAAGATGTAGAAGCCCTACAGCGATCCCATTCTGCATGAATAAAGATGCAGTTACTGATGAAAAAAGATTTTAGATTTATTCCCCTATATCTTCATACAGTTTTAAAGTACAATATAGTATTGATAGAGACTTGATCACTTGATCACTTGACTTCCTGTTGATAATTGATTTCCTGGAGCGGGATCAGTAACATCTCAATATGCCCTGTCACATGCTAGATGCTAGATGCCCAAGGGCATCTTCCCGTTCCAGGAACATAAGGAGCCTCAAAACCATTCCATCAGTCATGGGAATAAGGTCTATAATTGTTACTGGTATTTGGCATATCAAATAAGACACAGGTAGCTTGTCTGGCTCTGCCATGCGGGTGGTATACTCTATTAGTCAACTCAAATTTCGGGCATTTATTGATGAGAGAGAAACAGAGAAGATAGACACAGAGATAGAGACAGAGAAGAAAAATTATTTTCCAACTGATATTTTTGTTTTGGAAAAATATTTCATGTGGATATAACTTTATAAAATGTAGACAAAAATGACTTTATACGGTAAGCCAATGTAATGAGGGGGTAGGCAGAAAATGCCACTTTCTGTAATTTGCTTTTAGAATGAAAATGTACTAATTCCAGGTTTTAGGGTAGTGTTGATAAATATAAACACTAGCATAAAACTTGCTTTTACTACTAAATATAATCAGATAAAGATGACCATTTATTTCAATCAATGTGTGTCAAATTTTCTGAAATGCAAAAGACAAGAAAATCACATTGCCCTCATAAATTTAGGAGAAAGCATTTCCTAAGAGGAAATGACTGGCCTTTTATAAATGTCTAAAATAATATCAAACAAAAATATTTTAGAATACTCCACCTATGAACCCATTGGTGTTAGAAATGAAAGCTCATATTCCCAACTCAAAGGGCAAGGATAGAAGAAACTGCATATTAAGGAGAAGGATGATTACATCTGCTGATATAATTAAATATTTATTAAAATTGCATGGGAATTATACTTGATAACATTAATTAAATTACTCATTTATTTCTTCCTGTGATCATTTAACTAATTTCAGTGAATATTTCCCACACATCAGACACAATTATAAGAACTGTATAGACACAGATAAGTAAAATTCATCACTCATATGCATATTTTTCAGTCTTTTAGGAAACATAAATGTCCAAAGAAAATTTTGCTTTGAAACATAATATAAACTAAGGACCAAGTCTTTGGGTAATGGTGATGTCCTAGAGTCCAAGATATTAAGGAAATTTTAAAAAGGTTTCTGTGAAAAAGGCAACACAAAATCCACAGCAGTAAATTTCAAAACTTGTTCTGAGTTTCTTGATGTCCTTGCTTAGGACAAAAAAACTGATATGATATTTAACATGATTCTGAAATATTAGTTATGTATATCTGATTAATAATTGAATAATAGCCATAAACTCCACAGCTTGTCAGAGCTCCACCCGGCAGAAAAACTGATCACAGCCCTGCTCATCAGAGTCCCACCCTAGAGCCATCTATTTCAAGTCCAGGTATGCCTGATGCAGAGACTCAGAGATGTGAGGTAGAGCTGCCAGCTCTCCCTGTGTCCAGCTGATCATGAGGTGCCCAGCAGGAAAGGCAGATTCTAGCCCTGGCCCACTATACCAGCAGAGCCTCGCAAGAAGCCAGAGAATCCCCACACCATGAGGGGCTGTCGTTTTCAACATCCAGACTCCACAGCTCATCAGATTCCACCCTGCAGAAAAGCTGATCTTGGGGCCGGAGTGATAGTCCAGTGGGTAGGGCGTTTGACTTGCATGTGGCTGGCCCATGCTGGCCAAGGCTCGATCCCCAGCATCACATATGGTCCCCTGAGCACCGCCAGGAGTAATTCCTGAGTATAGAGCCAGCAGAAACCCCTGAGCATTGCCGGGTGTGACCCCCCAAAAAAAAAAAGAAAGCTGATCTTTCCCCATTTCGCCTAGCCGTAAAGCAGCTGCGTGATTCAATACATGCACGAGATGAGAGGTGACTAAAAGAGTAGCCCACCCGCACAGCAGAGCCTGACAAACTACCCAGGTCGTATTTGATATGCCAAAAAGCAGTAACAATTATAGACCTCATTCCCATGACCTGAAGGAATCGTTTGAGGCTCTTCATGTACCTGGAGCGAGCAGTTGCCCTTGGGCTACACTAGCATGTGACAAGACGTATGGAGATGTTACTGGTGCCTGCTCAAGAAATCATGAACAACGGGAAGACAAGTGATACAAGTGATACAACTGAATAGCCATAAATATCTAGAAATACTCATGCTTTTTTGGTGGAATGTCTTTGGCACATTGTTGATGGTAAAAGAAAGTAAATTTGTGTACCAAAAAATCATAAATATTAACACTTTTGAAACTATGTTTCTTCAAATATATTTCTAAAAAGAAAAAATGGTCACTAAGAATTATCTAAGTCCTATACATAACTCATCTGTACCCCAAATTTTCTCAAGTGAGCTCTGTTAATATGAAATAGTGTTATTTCAAAGTATACTACTAATAAGAACTGGAGCAATAGTACAATGGGTAGAACCATATGGTCCTCTAAGCACTGCCAGGAGTCATTCCTGAGTTTAGAGTCAACTGTAGCCCCCTGAACATTGCCAGTTGTGCCCCCAAAAAGTACTATATAAGTACTACATATATAGTACTTTATAAATAT
Organism: Cryptotis parvus; assembly: GCA_021461705.1. Taxonomy (NCBI): domain Eukaryota; kingdom Metazoa; phylum Chordata; class Mammalia; order Eulipotyphla; family Soricidae; genus Cryptotis; species Cryptotis parvus. Next base: position 18,711 of record JAJIBD010025283.1, read on the forward strand.
ACTTTATATATATATATATAGAGAGAGAGTACTTATACAATGTGATGTCCAAATTATGAAACTAGTAACAATCCACTTAGAAGGGCTCCTTCCTCCACTGAACTGAAACATGAATATCAGATATTGATGTATCCAACTGAATACTTGGTCACTTAAATTTAGAAAAGATATGTGAGGGGCCAGAGCAATAGTCCAGCGGGTAGGGCATTTGCCTTGCACGCGGCTGACCTGTGCTGGCCCGAGTGATCCCAGCTTCACATATGGTTCCCCGAGCACTGCCAGGAGTAATTCCTGAGTGCAGAGTCAGGAGTAACCCCTGAGCATTGCCGAATGTGACCCAAAAAAGCAAAATGAAAAAAAAGAAAAAAGAAAAGATATGTGAAGGAAAGATTCACAGCTGGGCTTGTTTCTTATTTATTCCATAGAGAATGAAACAGCTGCAAGAGCCAGCTGTATCCATGCACAGCAATAGTTCATGCAAAAATAAGAGTAACAAGCAAACTCTAGAGTTGGGGTTAAAACTGTTATTGTTCAACACTAGAGATATTCCTGAAGACCCTTCTTCCTAGGGGAAGATGGACCAGGAGAAAAATGACACAATGGAAACTGTCAATTAAAATGTTGGTGTGAAGTATCCTTCTCTATCATTTGTCATAAACCATATTTGCATATTAGAGTACATGAAGTAGAAATGCAAGGAATTTCCATGCATTTTTATAAATATGTCAGTCTAGACTAGCATCCTACAAATCTGTAGAATTTTTTAAAAAATATTTTTTTGCGATTATAAAATAGGGTTTAAAATTTGGACAATAGGGTTTCTCCAAGTGGTTCTTAAGGGGGCAACTCCTGGTGATTCCTGGCCAGCTGCATTAGTGACTCAAAGCAAGGGCCTAAGGACACTGTTGCTTGAGTCATGCAGTGTCTGGGATTACCTGAATCCAGGTGGAGCTGGGAACCTTCAGAACCACACCAGGAAATATTTAGGGAGCATGTAATTCCAGAGAATGGACCAGAGTTAGTCACATGCAAAGTCATGTAGATAACCCCCTGAACTCTATTTAAAGCGACAGACGTTTTACTTTTTTTTTTTTTTTTTTTTTGCTTTTTGGGTCACACCTAGGGGCTTTCAGGACCTGCTCCTGGCTCTGCGCTGTTCTCAGGAATTACACATGACAGCGCTCAGGGAACCACGTGGGATGCCAGGGATTGAACCCTGGTTAGCAGCGCACAAGGTTCAGATACAGACTTTAACATTTTAGATTTCAGAAATTTGAAACATAAATTTTTAAATTCATTTTTACCAACATAAAGACATCTACTTTTTTCTGGTAAAAGCATGAGTGTTATGATATTTAAAGAAATAAATAAGTTTAAAAACCAAAATATTAAGTAGAGATTAAAAATAACAATAAAATGATAGCATTAAAAATAGCTGACAACATTCCTACCAATCAGCAACAGTAATAATGTTAGACTTATAATGGGTAAAATACAGAGGCTAGAACAAGTGACCTATAAATTCATATTTGCTTACGCACGTATTTTAGCCATAAGCATACTAATAGTTTTGAAGACCATCCTATCCCAATGTTTCATACACAGAAGGCCTTAGCTCATCATCTTTAGACAGAGAGAACTATTGCCACTCAAACTTGATATATTTGAAACCTCTTTTACATTAATATCACTCATACAAATCTTTTGTTGCCCCGGCAGAGTTTCTAATTCTCTTCCAACTTTCACTTCTCAGTTCTCCTTGTGAGTTTCAGGTTTAGCAGTCAAGGACAATGGCATAGCGTGTGAGAGATATTTGTGAGACCCTACATTCAAAGTCAGTGGAACCATATTCATTGTTAAATGGGGGTGGGGTAATGTTGAATGGGTGCCCATGGCAAAAGGATGGCAAAGTGTCACCTCGGTGATGAATTAGGGAGGTAGTCCAGAATAATGAACCTCAAAACAGCTTTAAATCAGAAAAGAAGTGAAGTTTTATGTTGTAATAATATGGCCCAGGATGTCAAATGAAAAATAATTTTCAAAAAATAAAAGAAAAGAAGTTGTTTGGGGAAAGATTTATGGCAAATTGTATAATTCAAAGCAAAGCTTTTAAGATCCACTGTTCCCTGGGAAAGTATTAACTGAATTAGTTTTCTAGTCACAAAATCAGCTGGGAATTCACTTCATCAACAAGGCTTTATGTGTAATTAAAGCAAGCTAGCTTATGAACAACCACTTAAAGGGCCTTGCATTCATTTGCTACACTAAGGACTTTTATCAAGAAAGAATTTTCTGTTTCTCTAATCTGGATGTCATTGCAAAGCTGATATTTGTGCAGCATTCTGTAGATAAAGACGATTTTATTTAATAAATATTCCTCTCTAAAAAAATATAGGAGCCCCTGTTGGAAAGTCCCTGTCACACTTTATTCTCTTCAAGCTAAATTCTAAATATGCTGCTTCTCTGCAACTAAATGAATTTTAGCCACTGAGCAAAACATTATGGTCTTAGTTATACAACACTGACTCATTTAAAAAGATCAACTAAGTCTATTTTGAACTTAAATCTTGAAATTACTGCCCATCAGTTAAAATTAAATAAGACTGATTGAGTTACACACTGTCCTCTCATTATGTGTGGTGCATACATATTAATGAACAAACTTACCTTATATTAGGCCTTTATGTCCTTTGCTACATTAATTAGTAACACTTTCAACAATATTTTTGTCTAAATGTGTGCCTTTTATAACTCATAATTGTTATCCCAGTGCCATTTTATCCCAGTGCACCTTCTGTTTACACCGAATTCAAATGTATTACTTTATTTAAACTTACTAGAATGATGATACAGTAATCAAAAAATGTGCACCTTATCCCAAATCACTTCAACAATTACTCTCTACACAGGAAAATTTCTTGAAAACCTTTAGCCAGGAAATGAAGAGACCATAATCTGCACATAAGCTTTTTTTCTATAATATTCAGTCTCTCAACAGAGTAACTCAGCTACCTTCAATAATTCTCTTCCAGTATTTTTCAATCATTTTTATATCTATAACAGACAACTTTCCTGCATACTGACCCAGGGGAAATAAGTTATACAGAACTGAGCATTTTTTAAGCCTTTCTACACCTGTAGTGCTGCAGGTGTTCATGAACTGGTGACTGAAGATCATTGTCCTATAACATCTGATACTATGAACTATTTTACATGCATCTGCTTAAATCTTCAATTTTATTAGGGAAATGAGTACAGACTTCTTTGGATGCCCTGATCTTCCCTAATACTGCATGGGGCTTGAAGAAATAAGAAACATTAATGCTACCAAGATGCCTCTGTTTCATGCACTTAAACACTTAATTGCTAAAAAACTAAATGGCAACTCTATGTTGGAAAATGTCTCAAAGATAAATGGATTCTGCCATTAAAAGAGTTCATAAAAAATTGACTAAGTATTGACCTCATAGATACGGTGATAGATAGGCAGAACTACTCAGAATAAGCTAGGCAAATAGGGATGTTGGATTCTAAGATAAGGGACAATGGCACATATAATAGAAACTCTGTGATTCTGTGTAAATAAACTTAAAACCAATGTGTTGTGCCAGAAATCAGGATAGTTATTACCTATTTGTGGGGAAGAGAAACTGTATCACTGTATCACTGTCTTCCAGTTCATGATCGATTTGCTCGAGCAGGTTCCAGTAACATCTCCATATGTCCTGTCTCATGCTAGTAGAGCCAAGGGCTTCTGGTTGCTCCAGGAATATAAAGAGCCTCAAACCATTCCATCAGGTCATGGGAATGAGGTCTATAATTGTTACTGGTATTTGGCATATCAAATACGACACAGGTAGCTTGCCAGGCTCTGCCGTGTGGGTGGCATACTCTTGTAGTCACCTCTGATCTCCAGCATTTATTGATGAATCGTGCGACTGCAAGCAGCAAGAGAAAATAGAAGATTATAAATAGGAAAGAATTTTAGTCTATCTTATGACTTTCAGTATATATTAATATTCAATATATATGTAATATATTACATCTATTGTGCAAGTCTCTACATGGTCACGCCAGGTGGGCAAAGCCATGGACGCCATGACCCTGCCAATGCTGCCACCCTGGCCCAGGTCTCCCCCTGCTGTGGACAAAGGAAAACAGAAAGGCAGATTTTGGTGTTTGTATGCAACCAGTGGGCCATCCTACTACCTTATTCTCTTCTCCATTCAGCAGGACCAGCGTGTATCTCAGGAGATCCTCTTGTCAGTAGAAATTCTAAGCAACATATTCTACAACTCAAGTTAACTTATAAAGTGATGCAAGAAGCATCAGGTTTGGAGGGAAAATAAGATGCCAACTGGCAGCTTGGACTCTGGTCAGCTGAACCCCAACTGTGCTACAGCCCGTCTGCAGACCTGCTGGTAAGTCTTTGGAGTTGGTGAATAAAGATGGAGAACTAGAGGATGTGTACAGAATGGAGAGGATCACTCTTAAATCTGGGCACTTTCCAGTTGCCTTCACACAGTGCCAAATGACAGCATGAGCTGGGTCAGAGCATGGGAGCATTTAAAGGCAGCCTCATCCAGGGTCGCATGTCTGAAATTGATGCCCTCTGGATCCATTTGTGCATGTCATAGAGGACAATGAGCTGGTTCCAACTGGGAGCACAATTTCTTCCTCATCAAGGGGTCAGAAGACAGGTATTTTCTGATTCCCAAGGTGACCGTAGAACTCCCCAAATTCTTGGTGTCCCCTCTCACATGGTGGTGAGCCAAAGAGAAGTGATTTGCTTAGATCCACATGGCTAGGAAGAAAATGACTGAAAGAAAATGACTGGCCCACACAGCTAGGGAAGAAAAATTCACCCTCTCCTCTAAGAGAGCCCGGCAAGCTACCAAGAGTATCCCAGCCGCATAGCAGAGCCTGGCAAGCTGTCACATATTCAATATGCCAAAACCAGTAAGAACAATGGGTCTTATCCCTCTCACCCTGAAAGAACAATAAATGGCAGCACTAAGAAGGATGAGCATGGAGAGACTGATAAAATCTCAGGGCAAACTAGCCTACTAAAACGAACAAGGACTAAAATGTACTTTCAATGCACATATGCTGGCATCAGAAGCATATATTGAGGACCGAATGGTGCAAGCGCAAAAGATGAAGTACGACATCATTGCTCTGACTGAGATGAGAAGATATCAATCACATAACGCCATTTTTGACACCAGAGAACTGTTCCTCGGAACATGCGCCCTAAAAAAAGGCATTGGTAGTATCCATGTCCTTGTCAATACAAACCTGGGCATGAGCATTGATTCTCTTGAGTGCCTAACAAACCAAATCAGATGATTACACTTCAATAGATGTGTCTCAATAGACCCGCTTATCGTGGCCGCGTGCTTCATCAATAAATGCTGGATTTTGAGATGACTACACGAGTATGCTACCCACACGGCAGAGCCTGGCAAGCTACCCGTGTCATATTTGATATGCAAAATACCAGTAACAATTATAGACCTTATTCCCATGACCTGATGGAATGGTTTGAGGCTCTTTATGTTCCTGGAGCAAGCAGGTGCCCTTGGGCTCTACTTGCATGAGATAGGTCATATGGAGATGTTACTGGTGCCCGCTCGAGCAAATCGATGATGAACGGGAAGACAGTGATACAGTGACAGTGATACAGATGTGGCTCACTGCCAGAAGTTTCTAGCTTTATTGTCTATGCACCAACATCCACATACAAGGAAAAAGAAATTGAAAAATTCTACATGTAACTGGAGGAGTTCTAAAAAGAAGACCACACCTTCTACATGATCATAGTCAGTGATTTAAATCCCAAGAGAGGACCAAGTAAATCGGCAGAATAACTTCACATCAGGACCCATGACCTAGAATGGAATGAACAGGGTGAGAGAATATCTGAGTTCATCATGTTGACCAAGATCATTCATGATAACTCACAGTTCCAGAAGGCTGAATTGAAACATTGAACATAGGAGACGCCTGGTAGACAGTTCTACAATGAAATTGACCACACCATATTCAATTGATGGTTTTGCCTGTCGTCTGAAAATCCCAAAAGGATGGAAACACTGTCTCCTTTGTGCAAAATTCTACTTCACAGAATAGGGAGAAAGGGTTGCAAAGTTTAAGAAGAGAACTCCCAGAATGACCATTAACTGTGAACTCTTTGGCACCATTGCTGCAATGCAGGAAGATGCCATCATTGACAACATCAACGAAGAATACAAATGACTAGTTCAACACCTCCATGATTATACTAGGAATGCGGAGAGAGAGAAAGTCACAAAAAGGATGCCTCTCTTCAAACTCTCCAGCTCATTCGCCAACTGGCAAGGCACAAGCCTCGGGCAACATAAGCTAATGTCCAAATTCGAAGCAGTGCAGAGAAGCAATAAAGGAAGATGTCAAAGAGAGAAGAGCAGCAATACTGGCCAAAGCAGCAGAAGCCGGGAAAAGCATTCGCAACACCCACCTGTCCATTGCCAACTATAAGACCAAGATGACTGCCCTCTGATGTCCTGATGGATCGATCACATCTTCCAGAAAGGCAATGGAGAAGATTATCCATGACTTCTACTCAGATCTCTTTGATAGCCACATCTACCTGCCCACATACAAAATTCCTCAGGATGAATATGTCATTCCCAACATTCTCCCTTCTGAAATCTGACATGCCATTTCTTTGGTTAAGAAATGAACAAATCCTGGCCCAGACAAAGTCAGACCCTAACACCTGAAGAATCTGCCATCAGTACTCATCAATACACTGACTCAGCTCTTCACACGCTACCTGTCTGAATTAAGATGCCCACCCAATGGAAAACCAGCAGGACAATTCTACAGTTCAACTAGGGAGACATCCATGACATTGTCAACTATCACCCCATCTGCCAGTTGTCCATTACCTACAAGCTGTTTACTCAAGTCATCCTTAACAGGATTGGTAGGACATTAGCTGAAAGACAACCATGTGAGCAAGCTGTCTAATGTTCATTGATTAAAGAAAGCTTTTATTCTGTTGAGACTGAAGTGGTCACTGAAACCCTAGACAAACAGGGTGTTCAAACCCAATACATCAAGATCCTTTGTGAGCTCTATTACGGATTTACCACCAGGATCTCACCATTCTCCAAGGAAGTAATCATAGATGTAAAAAGAGAGGTTTGGCAGGGTGATACCATTTCACTGAAACTCTTCAGCACCACCCTCGAGAACATCATGCAACAATTAGAATGGGAAGGAATGGGAGTGAAGTTTGATGGTCGGCAACTACACTACCTCCACGTCGCTGATGACATGGTTCCAATAACACCAAATGTTGACCTAGCAGCCAAATGCTGCTTTGACTTTGACCGTGAATGTGGACAGATAGATCTACAGCTGAATCTCAACAAAACAATGTTCATTTAAAATGTGCTAGTTCCAGATGCTCTATTTACTCTCAATGGAACACACATCTCTGAATGCAGCAATTATGTATACATAGGTGGAGAACTCAACGTGACGAACAACCTAGCATCTTAGCTGCACAGGAGGAAGACAGTGGCATGGAACGCCTTCAAGAGCATCAAAGAAATAGCTAAAAGGACAAAGAACCTCCAGCTCTGGGCACATCTCTTCAACTCCACCATTCTACCTTCATTAATATACGCCTCAGAGACCTGGGCCCTACGAATGAAGGATGAGAACGCTATTCGGGTCTCTCAAAGAGGAATCAAAAGAGCTATGCTTGGAATATCATGCCACATTCAAGGGAGAGAACTAATCCGAAATGCAGAGTCAGGGATGTTGTCTCGTTTGCCAAGGAGTCAAAAATCAGATGTGCTGGACATGTAATGCAACTTGGAGATGACCGCTGGACTAGAGCCATTACAATCTGGACCCTATGGGATGTCAAAAGATCACATGGCCGCCCACCTACCAGATGGTCAGACTTCTTCGTCAAAACCCTGAATTAATGGTATGAAGCTCTTTGTATTCCTGGAGCAAGCAGATGCCATTGGCCTACACTGGCACATGACAGGAACTAATGGAAATGATGCTAGTGCCCGCATTTTCAAATTGATGAATAATGGAATATCAAGTGATCAAGTGTGTGCTATAGTATGACAATGCTTAAGTCCTAGTACATCTCATGATTTTTAATATAGGTAATATATGTGTGTGAGTATGTGTGTGTTTATTTTGTATGCTTATATCCTACAGTTGCAATTCTTGCATTTATTTTTGTGTATGTTAGATGTCATTTAAAATATGATATTATTTATAAATAAATACAAAATTCCACACCTACTTGCAAACAATTAGAATTATTAGAGATGAGGCTCAAGTATTCATATTTTTTTCAAAATTAAGAGTGTAGATCAGGCTTAAGTGCTCCCCAGTGCCTCTAATTCTTTTTATTTTTATTGTGGACAAGTAACAAATACCATCTCCCAGCTTTCCTCCTATGTGGTCAAAATGAGTGGGAGAATTTGGAAAAGAAGAGAGTTAGGAGTACTTCCATCTCCCACCATGTTCTTCTTGCCAGACTGGAGTTTTAAGAGTGTGGAATCTTCATTGGGGCCACTGCTATGGTAATGACTTCCTGGGGTCCCTTAGGTTTTGTTTTTGCCTTCTTTGGTTTAGATTAAGATATCATCTGATCAGTTTGTTTCCTGGTTAAAAATTTATGTGTGTTTACACTACAAAGCACTACAGTCACCAAAGAATATTTTTTGAATAAATTTTAGCTAGGACTAAATTTTATAAAGTTAATTACTTGGGTTCCCTGCTTATTAAACATTTTCATCTGTCATCCAGGAATCTTTATTCCTTGGTCTCTATATCAGAGGTTTTCTTGGGGTCCCTCTATAAAGATCTCTTTAGGTGAGGGAGAAGAGAGAAGTCGTGATAAGTTTTCTCCAACTCTGTCATAATAACCTGTTGGATGACAGGCTTAGATAGTCTGGGAGCTTTGCTATTTTACCCACTCACAGCTTAATCTACTTAAGCCATGGTTCATTCTAATGAGATCTCTCCTATGTAAGCACTGTTAGAGGGTGTGGCAGTTAAAGAAGTCACCTTGATTGAATAACTTCTGACTTATACATCTACTAAGACTTCTATGTTTTCTAGATTGGGCACAGCTCCTCTTTATACCCACTGCACCCAGCATGGGACAGTTAGAATTTACCAGGAGACTACCACCCTGGCTACGCTGAGACTATAGGAAGATTATAGGAAGGATCATACTAGTTTGCTCTCAGGCAGGCGAGTGTGTCCATTTCAGTATACAGAGAACACGATACTCAGAATCACCCTGGTGCAGATAATAAATAAGAAGGACCTTGTGGGTACTATCTAGATTACATGAAGTTCATTAAATTAAAATGCATTACTTTAGGGGCCAGAGTTATAGCCCAGTGGGTAGGGCGTTTGCCTTGCATGCGGTCGGCCCATGCCAGCCCGGGTTCAATCCCGGCATCCCGTATGGTTCCCTGAGCACCGCAAGGGAGTAATTCCTGAGTGCAGAGCCAGGAGAAACCCCTGAGCACTGCCGGGTGTGAACCAAAAAGCAAAAAAAAATGCATTACTTTATACCATCTCTCTCTCTCTCTCCCCTCTCTCCCCCCAGTGTTTTACATAAGAGATAATCTTGGGAGATAATCTAGGTAGAAGGGATTAGTCCTTGGCATAACCTTTGTTATGATTCCTGAATTAACCAGATGCCATTGGGCTACATTGGCACGTGATAGGGTCCAATGGAAATGTTACTGGTGCCAGCTCAAGCAAATCAATAAATAACGGGATTCAAGTGGTCAAGTGATAACCTTAGTTTATACCTGCAACAGGGGTGTGGCACGGCCCTCCTACAATCTGTTTAGGGTTCTTTGTTGACACAACCCTCCCTGTCAAAAAATAGGTTTACTTTGATGTATATAAGGGGACTGACTTGAGGCCCCTTCACCTTTTTCCCTTATTTTGGGTAGGACACCTCCTCGGGTGAGATCCTCTCTCTTTGGTGGGAGACTTAGGCTCTTTTGTATGGTCTAAGTTTTGACCAGAGCTAGAGTTCTTTCATTATATTGGATTGCTGTGGAAGAGCTTTTGTACTATTAAAAGCCTTTTTGGAACTGTGCTAGACTAGTGAGTTTTCATCTGTTCCCAGCGGCATCCCCAACAATAACCAATGTTTTTGTTTACCCTGCTCTTCCCTCTTCCCCTCCTTCTCACCTGTTTCTTTCAGACAGGGATCATACATTTTATAATCTTTAGTTTAAGGGTTCCTTAATAGGCTTCCCCATATCTGAGCCAAATCATCTGTACCTAAGCTGGTAAAACCATATCATGGGGTAATATAGAACTGAAGATATATACACTCTTTCCGGACTCCTGAATTTACCAGCACACAATTAAATGCAAGTCTTTCCCACTCAACTTGTGTCTTTAATTGGCCAATACCATACCTGGCAGCATTTTCTATATATGGTTCAGGTACCATTGATGCCACCCACTGACTCAAAGTAGAACCTATGATCCAATTCTGATAACAGAGAATACATGATCTCCAGGAGATTGCTCAAGTGATAGAAGTTAGGCCTTGCATGAAAGTCTCCTTGAGTTAGGTGCTCAGAACTGCATCTTCTTCTAAAACTATATGCTCCCAGCACTGCTGAATATGACTTTGATGTTCAGCAGTAACATTGGGAGTGATCACTGTTAGACACCATAATTCTTTATTAAAAATTAAATAATCCTTAAAGTATGATTGGGATGTTAGGATGTGTTAATTATACATGAATAAAGAACCATCCAGGAGAGGGCAATGAGAGTAATCCTACCCCTCCACAAACAACAAAGGTCCCTGAAAATAAACCGAGAACTCACCAGGACTCCTTTGCACAAAAAGCAGTACAGTCAATAAAGGAAATCACTCTGATGAGAATGAAACACAGAACCAGGGAGAAATAATGCTCTGACGATAGCATTTAAATTCTAATATTGAGCTGGACCTTTTGACTTCAAGGGTGGGAAGTCCATATGACTCCAGTTTGTAGTGTTTATAAATTTGAGTTCATCACAAAGAGAGAATTCAGATAGGTGCCTAGGATAGCTAAAACAGGACCAGATTTTTTTAAGGTACTAGTTCTCAAACTTGAGTGAAGCCTCACACCACCCTAGAGTTCTTATTTAGCTGATTTAAGGTCCACCTTAAGAATTTTCATTCTAACCAGTCTTGGGTAACGCTAAAGCCCTTGGGGCTGCTGCTCCAAGAACAATACTCTGAGAACTAGCTTTAGAGAAAACATTCAGATAGCAGTTTGATAGATGAAATAATTCTGCCCAGAAAAATGAGAATTACAGTACTTTTACTTTTCTTATCAGTCTTAAAATCACAACAGATTCAATGAAAATGTTATCTGGTATCTGACATCTTATAAGCATATCTCTTTTTCAATGATGTCTATAACAAAACGAAGTCTTCAGGGTCTCAACTAATTTCCATGCAAATGACTATATTCCAGTTGTTATTACAATATCAGTAATGATTTTTTCATACCTCTTTCAGAGTAGTACTTCATTCATACCAGATTGATGAGTTTTTCCATACAAAATTCAAGCAGCAGCAATTCCCTTGAGGCCAAAGGAATTTATTATTGTCAAGCATCAACAACAACCCAAAAGTGTAATCACATACTGCCTGGTCATATATGATGGATCAATTTTGACATCAGGCACTCACCTAGGACCTCTGTAATGTGAAATTAGTCTTAAAGACATATTCATTTAGATAGAACTCCCCACCCCTAGAACTTATATAGGTCAAAATGTTTCGTCAATCTGTGAATTCAGGGGCTAGAGCGATAGCCCAGTGGGTAGGGCATTTGCCTTGCATGTGGCCAGCCTATGCTGGCGTGGGTTCAATCCCCAGCATCCCATATGGTCCCCTGAGCACAACACCAGGAGTGCAGAGCCAAGAGAAACCCCTGAGCATTGTCGGGTGTGACCCAAAAAAAGCAAAAAAAAAAAAAAATCAGTGAATTCATTTCTGGATTCAAGTTCAAAGGCTGTCGGGAAGACAGAGAAAGGGAGAATGTAAATTTCATCATCTCTCTACTCAATGATATGAACTAAAGAAGTGCCTGTGAAACAGGGATGGACATCACACTGAGCTAGAAATCTACAGTGGTTGTTTGGCAACACTAAGAAGAAATATCTTGGAAGGGTACTTCTCTGAACTAAGCTAAAAGACACAAAGTTAATGTTACTTTAAACTACTTGAATTCTACATTTTCTTTCCTGTCTCTTACCTTTGTGATTGTTTTAGGAGAGGTGGTGTTCTGGCCTAGAATTCCTATACTGACAAAAGAGAGCAGGGTGATAAAACAAAAAGTAGGTTTCAATACAGACACAACTGGCACAGACACACAACTCTGCTGCAGCAGGACTGTACAGTCCTTCATAGATTGACTAAATCACTGAGCTATGACTTCCTCATCAGTAAAATGGAAGTAAAAATACTTACCTGGAGGGTTCTTGTAAGGATTAAAGATAATATATGCAAAGCAGCACTGTGCATCAGTTCTCAATCAAGGATGTATAAATCATTTGGTCTCATAAAGAATTTCTGGAAGTCAAAATTTCTAAAGGTAGACCAGATGGAAATGAGAGGGCAAATAAACTCCAGCAGAATGAAGGTATTGCTTAGTAGAGTTTCGTCCTCTCTGCTTTTTCTGTCATAATAAAATATCTGAACTTATTTTTTTTGTTGGAGGCAGGCCACCAGCCACATTCAGGACTTACGACTGACTCTGTTCTCAAGGATCACTCAATACAGGCTTGGAGGATGACATGTGCCACCAGGGATCTATCCTAAGTCAGCTACAGGCAAGGCCAGTTCCCTACCAGTTCCATACTCTTGTTCTAGGTTCTCAATGTATGTTTTAATTCCAATATTTCTGTCACACTACATGTCTATGTTGCACCTCATTTTCTCTTACTCTCAGCACTAACATTACCTGGGCTTTTGTCTGACTTCTAACATCTAAGTAGACTCAACTCTCCAATTTTGTTTCCTTTAAATGCATTTTCATGGTTGCTCTGGCTTATGACGCGGCTGCTTTTTTTCTGTATTCTGCCCTATTTTAAAGCTACTATGTTTGTAGTAGTAAGGTAACCTGCATATCTATATAAATGAGCTAAAACTAAATCAGAGTATATGTAGCTTATTGTTCTTTCTTCCATACCACCATGAACATAAAATAGTGAAAGTGCTTCTATGATGGCAACAAAAGATAATTGAAATATTTAGACAAAAACAAGAGTAAGAAGGAGTTCCAAAGGCAAAAGCACTGGTACCAACACAAAACAGTACTATGGACAGTTCCACACTGCTAAATCTAATGGTGAGAGACAGGCAAAGAGCTCAGGGGGAAAAAAATATTTCCTGCAATAAATAACAAAGGACTGACCTTCCCATACTCTGGTAACCAAGGACAGATTCTGCAAAATAACTCTGAAGCTGGTAGGACTCTTAACATCTGAATGCAGCAATCACTGAGAAATCACCAAATCTAATGTTGCAGTTCTGATAGCTATAAACAAATTAGATTTATTCAGCAGGGCAGTCTAAATGTCTGAACCACTCCTAAATTGGCCTAGAGGTAGGAGGATGATCTTAATGACGTATGACAAGACTTGCATTACAAAATAATTTCAATTACTGGACACGTTAAAAAGCCACTTTGCAGCTGTTAGGAAAATTTGCAAATAGACTTTAAATACCTCTAATTCAAATTAGGCTTTAACCTTTCAGTTCCAATTCTAATATCATTCTAACCTATAGAAACAAGTTAGGGAAAAGATCCAGAGATGAAAACAGGATGCTCCTAGAGATATGGGAATAAGATAAATTTAAGAAAGACATTTCCAATTTAGAAGACTCATACTTTCCAGAGTGACAACATAGAATTAAATGATAATGTTTGTTTTGTTTTGTTTTACCTCATCTTGGCTAGCCTGGTTTTGGAGAATCCCTATGAACTGTTTGCATTTTGCCCTCTAGCCAAAGCACACAATCCCTTCACAGCACAATGTGATCTGCTTTATTTATCCCTCTGCTCTTTAGTTGGATAATTTGAACAAATCTTATAATGGCACAAAGTCTTGAGTTTTCTAAACAATATATTGGAAATAAAGATTTTAATTGTTTATGTCTGCTTTGACATTTGACAAAAACACTTTGTTCAAACAACTCTCTTGGCACATACAAATAGCTCATATTGCTCAAGAACATTTTCGTCTTCAGTCACACTGTTGTAAAGAGGTTTCCTGAGAAAAAGATGAGCACCATACTCAGAGGCTTCAGGAGTCTACTATAGAATCCAGGATTGTAGGATAACTAGCATCCCAAGAACGCAAGGCAGAGGTGAGTCATAGGTGAGTTATAAAGGCAAAATCCGCATCCTAGTTCCATAATGGATGCAAGATAGAAGTAGCTGTGGGATGTGGGAGCTGTAATTAGCAAAGCAAATAACAAAAGCAAAATATGCTAGTTAATGGTTAAACTGACATTTTTACAGAGGAGCATCTTGGGGATGTCAGACCGGGTATCTGTGTTCTTGGAATATGTTTTCAATCTTTGGAATAACAATATAATATTGATTTCTCTCATCTTGAGCTAATAAACAATTATTTCAGTGATGTTTCTTTTATTTTTTGTACAGACATAGTAAGAGAGATAGGCATTTATATACACCTCAGAGTAGGTGAACTTTCCTAGGGAGATTGCACCATATAGTCCATATAGTATTCCTCTTACCGATTGATCATCCTAGCCCCTATCAATTTATAGGGGTCCTATCAATTTATTTAGGTAAACACAGAGCTCTTTCTGCAACCTTGGTATTTTAGCTTTTGGTCAGAACAAAGCTTGTTTTCCAGGTCTTGCTTCAGGGGCAACAATATGTCCCATATCTTCGACAGGGTGATCTCTCTTCCTGATTCCATCCAGTCCTTCAGTGGGACTCTCCTTGCCTGACATGTGGGAATTAAAATCAATCTATAGACAACTGAGGTCTTTAGTTGGGAAATATGATACAAGCCCAGGAATAACAAATTAGTCTTAGCTGTCTTCCTATATCTATACAAAAGGATGCAACTCCAAAACAAGAGCATGCAAAGGGTGCAAGGCAAAGAGAAAAGAACATTTCAGCAAACCACTTAGCTTAACTGGGAATTTGATACCTGTTGAAGCAGAGAGCTGTAAATAAAAGGAACCTAAAAATACCAAAAACAACTGACATGAACTAAATTTTTTGTATTCTTTCTAAATTTAGATGTTAAAGTCCCAATCTCCAATGTGATAATATCAGGAGGAGGTTAGTCAAAGGGCATATTTCTCATGTATAAGATTAATTTACTTATGAGAAGTGTTAGAGTGGGCTAGCTTTTCCCCCCATTATGTGGAGATATAATGAAAAAGACCACTATTATCTGATAGCAAGGATATGGACTAGATATCATAAACACTATCATTTAAGATATTAGAATTCCCAGTTTCCTTCACTTGATTACCTGATCACTTGAATCCCGTTATTCATTGATTTGCTCGAGCGGGCGCCAGTAACATTTTCATTGGACCCTATCACGTGCCAATATAGCCCAATGGCATCTGGTTGATTCAGGAATATGAAGAGCCTCAAACCATTCCTTCAGGGTCTTGACAAGGAAGTCTGACCATCTTGTAGGTGGGCAGCCACGTGAACTTTTGACATCCCGTGGGATCCAGTCAGTAACAGCTCTAGTCCAGCGGTTATCTCCAAATCGCATTACATGTCCAGCCCATCTGATTTTCCTATCCGGTTTGTTAGGCATTCAAATGAATCAATTTTGATGGCCATGTTCGTGTTGACAACGACACCAACGCCACCGACACCTCTTTTCGCCGCATGTTCCAAGGAACAATTCTTCTCTGGTGTCAAATACAGCATAATGCGACTGATGCCTCCTTGTCTCAGTCAGACCAATGATGTCGTACTTGATCTTTTGCACTTGCACCATCAGATCCTCAATATATACTTCTGATGCCAGCGTACATGCATTGAAAGTACAGACAGTCATTTTAGTCCTTCTTCGTTTTGGCAGCCTTGGATGGCCATGAAATTTTATCAGGCACTGCTTGTTCACCTTTCTTACTGCTGCTGTATAAAGGGCTCTTTTGGGGTCAGGAAAATAAACATTTCTGTTACTGGTTTTGGCATATTGAACACGCTTGCCAGGCTCTGCTGCGCAGGCGCTATATTCTCATTACTTTGTGGTTCTCTCTCAGAGGGGTGGTTAGAATATTCACGGTAATTTGGAGGTGTGCAGCCGCGTGCAACGGGAAAGCTGGTTTCTGCTCTGCCGGGTGTATCTGCGTCTTAGGCTCAAGCATTCCTGGGCTTGAAATACTCTCCTCTGAAGGGCAGGTCTCTGCAGGGTGGGTCCTTGTAGCTGGGTTTCTGACAAGCCGGGCTGGAGACTGGATTAATCTGCTGGGTGGAGATCTTACAAGCTGCGGCGTGTGGATTGTGAAGATCGCTACCAGCAAGGTGTGGGGGTTTCTCTGGGCTCTTCTGAGGCTCCATCAGGATGGTGGACTCAGGTCGGAAGTTGCTCTCGTGGTCCATGGAATGCAGGGGGTTCATCTGGGAAAGCTGATTTCTGCTCTGCCAGGTGTATCTGTGTCTCCCAGTTTCTATACATGGAAATATTTCAACTACCCACAGTCCAATAGTACATTACAGAAGCTAGATGCAAGAGAGAACCTGAAATATGAACAAGTTTGGTAATGCCATGAAAAGTAAATGATCATTTATGCATACATGTGAGAGTATGCATGGTTGATTTACCTTTTTTTTTAATTTATTGTGATTAACTTGGGAGACATACAAAATAGCTTCAGAGTTTAGTCAGAGACCTGGTCATATAAGGGGTTGTTGATTCAAAGTTGCACAGGGGGATTTCAATTTCAGCATGCCGAGTTGTGATTTTTCTAAAGAACTTAGCATGGAAGATCTACAAATAAAGATTTATACTGAGTGAATTGAAAACCAAGTATTTAGGAGAGTAGATCAGCAAGATAGCATAGAGGTTTGGTGAGAACTATAACTTCTAAGAGAACAAACAATAAAAAAAATATACTTGTATATTTCAAAAATAAAGATAAAAATTCATTAGTGGATGTTAGGTGGTAATCGAAGATAACCACAAGGTTAAATTTTGTCTCTTGAATTTTTTTGTATAAACAACTGAGTGGTAGTTTTTGTCATTAGTTAAATGGGTACAAATTTAGAATAGGTAGAGTAAGGATAATTAAATTTATCTTTAAATTTATGTTTAAGTTTAAATTTAAAGTTTAAAATTTATATTATAAATATTAATAAGATATTGTTACAGATATTGGTCTAGAGTTATGGGAACAGGAACTGTGAAGAGAACATGAAATGATCAGTAGTTTTTATAGGCAGCACACTAAGTGAAATCACTTAAAAGAATGAGTACTTAGGGAAGAGAATTGGTCCAAGAACTGAGCAATATTTAAATGTTGAGCAGAGGAGGAACAGCTAGCAAAGTGTCTCAACAACACCACATGTCCACCATAGTAAAAGATCAAAAGTATGGCACAGAAATCAAGAGGACTGTTGAACAGTTATGGAGTAGTCAATCATGGTTAGAAATTATGAGTTTAAAATAAGAGCAGAAAAATAATCACTGGGTTAGGAAAATGACTATCACTGATAAATGAAAAAATAAGAGATTGTTCAGTGGGGTGGAATAGGGAAGAACAACTATTGTGAGTTGATCAAAAAAAAGCAAGATTGTAGAGTGAAAAAAATCACCATATGCTACATTCTTTTGACCATGTTATATAAAAGAAAGAACAGAAAAATGGTGTAAGGGAAAAATGGTGTAAGGGAAAAAGTTTGTTAGAGCCAACAAATGTTATTTAAGATAGGAAATTCATGGGTAGTAAGGATGAAATTATCAACAGAAGCAAAATAAGATGATGCTTAAGTGAGCATATATTAAAAGTAATGAGACTATTGATCCAAGAGAGTAAATTTAGAGTCCAAATGGAAGGGTCAGTCTATCTAGGAGCAAGATCTAATTCAGCTATTGTAAGTTAAAGGGAGTCAGAATATGATTAGAAATTCATGTGGCTTAGTAAATATGTTGGAAGTAACTATTGATCATTTCTATTAGCTCAATAAATTATGAGGGAAGCAATCAGTTGATGCTAAGTGACTATTAAAATGCACGAAGATTGAGAAATGTCAATAAGACCACATATGGTTGTTTAGAGACTGGAAAATATATACGTAATTGACATGAATAATAGAATTGTGAGAGATGGCTATGTCTACATTTGAGAAAGGCAATGAATGTGAAATGAACAAAAATCACTATATTTTATTATTCTCCATCAATCCTAAGTATTTGCATAAACGGGAAAAAAGAAACTATATAGGCTGCCATTCCATTACTTATGTATCATAGAGATATTTCCAAAACAACTAAGGAATATTTACACAATAAAGGACAAAAGAGGTGTAAACATTGGCCATACAAAGACAGAGGTACTAATGAGGCAACTCCAAATATTCAGAATGGAGAGAAAAATGAGAACCCGTATCCATATAGACAGAGAGCAAAACTTTTCCTAAACAATGAGCAAGGAGAAGATCTGAGAAGTGTGGCCCAAATATCACCTCACCTAAACCCTTATAAGAATATTACACGTGTTCCATTATCTATGTTAACATTTTTAAATATCCAACTGTCCTTTTCAGGGGCTACTGTATATTTATTCTTTTTGCAGTAGCTGATAGCTTGTAAAATCTCTTATTTGTGTTGGCTGAGGCAAGAATCTTTGTTTTGATATAATTTGCCCTTACATAATTTTTTCCTTATGTCCTATGCCCAAGTACATGGCAGTACATGCTGAGCTATTGATTTCTTATACTATTTTACAATTTCAGGAGAATATTGTCACTACTTAGATGCCATTGGGCTACATTGGCACGTGATAGGGTCCGATGGAAATGTTACTGGTGCCCGCTCGAGCAAATCAATGAATAACGGGATTCAAGAGATCAAGTGATCAAGTGATTGTCACTACTTATATAATTATTCAAAGTTTACTTTTATGCTATAGGAATCTCTGTTTATCAGTTAGAAGAATCTGTTCTTCATTCTTCAGTTTGTGAGCTTATAGATCTATATTGGATGACCAGTAGAGATTTATGAGCAGTAAATCTTGATTCAAAATGCCAAAACAAAGTGAATTGACCTTCTTGGAGAAGATAATCATCTCTGCGTAAGTCAGTTATAAGTCAGTGAGTTATATGTCTGCATAAGTCAGTGAGTAATGAAGACCATTAGGACAAATAGACTGCAGAGGCCCATTCTTTAAGTTGAACAAGGAAAGCAGCACAGTAGGAAATTTGGAGTAGGATCTGTATGAAATGTGAACTGCTGGCCCTAGTGTCATGTATCTGTAATATTGCACGATTTCCACGTTCCTCCAATATGATGAAGTTACTTGGGAAAAGTTGTTTAGGAGTTACTCCTAGCAGTTCTAACGGCACCATAAGCAATGGTGGGAACAAAACCTGGGTCGACTTTGCATAAGGCAAATGCCTTGCCCACTGCTCTATTTTCTGGCCCATGTTTTTCTTTTATAAAATAAATTCAATTACTGTTAATTAATCTTACTATAAATTTTAGAATTTATAAATCTAAAATCCCCCAAAATATTAAAAATAGAGAAATTTTCTGCCTGAATATATATAATTCTTTTTTGTCAGAATGAGTAAAATGGGTGGGATACTCTTATAGTAGCCTCTCATATCATGCATTTATTGATGAACTCCCGGCGCCGAAGTTCCCACCCGCTACGGCAGAGCCTGGCAAGCTACCCATGTCATATTTGATATGCCAAAAACCAGTAGCAATTATAGACCTCATTCCTATGACCTGAAGGAATGGTTTGAGGCTTTTCATCTTCCTGGAGCAAACAGATGCCCTTGGGCTACATTAGCATGTGACAGGATGTATGGAGATGTTACTGGTGCCCGCTCAAGTAAATCAATGAACAATGGGAACAAAAGTGAAGTGAAGTGAGTAAAATGAGGTCAACAATAATTGAGGGGAAGAAACGTTTAACCTACGTCAATCTAGACATAGTTCGAATTGCATCACAATGAACTATTATGATAAATCCTGCATCTTGGAAGAGATAGGCTGAAACACAGAACTAAACTGAAACTCTGTTACTGCTGACCTCACCTACTATTAGCAAACTTATTATTTGGTAGTAGGTATGGATAACTTGTGAAATGAACCACCATGTTTTGATAACTCAGTCTCCTTTCCCCAGAATGTGACTTTCCCAGTCAAGGGCTAAAGATGAGGCTATTATAAAATATCAAGGAAATAGAATTTGTGATGTGGGAAATAGGGATCTTCCAAGTAATGCTTAGAGACTGGGAGACCACACTCTGTGATATTCAACTGACTGGACCAGGCAGTTATAATGCTTGGAGCTGCTTTGTCCTGATGTTATTGACAGTGGTCCAAGAACCTTTTGGACTACAACTGGTGGTACATGTAGGGTCATAAAATGCAGGTACTAATTCAGTGTTTCATGATGCAAAGGATTCCAGCACTTTCAACTACCCATCTCAAATAAAATTTTGCCTTCCAAGATCAACAATACTTTATTGGTTATTAGTTACCTAAAGTTGCAGACACCTAAAAGCCTCTGCATCTGCCCTGGATTGCCTCCTGCAGGTCACTTGGTAGATAGGAAGGTAGTTTAAGTGTGGCAGTTTATCTGACCATGTATTCTGTAGTGGCTGGTATAAATATTCTCTCATGCTACCACAATCATCGTGGGACTAGCTAGATCTTAACAGCATATTTGCCTGGCCACGCTGGATCTCTAAGTAATTAGACCAGAGAGAAATGCTATTTGCCTCCAAGCAAGCAAGCATGGCTCCCTGATAACTCAAAGGCAACAAAAATACCGTGAAGTAGACCAGACTCTTGTGAAGGCTTGGAGAAATATTTAACTGGCATTAGTATTGTCTTTGGTACAGAGACATGCCATCTCAGAAACCCCCGTCTCTACCCTATAAAGGCATTTCCAGGCAGATCTTGGCTCAAAACATTAGCATATAAAAGGGCCTAGGTGAGGTGCTGGGATAAATTACCTGAGGGCATTTGACCCTCCCTGCTTCCCATAATAGTGGGAGGTCTGAGTTGCAGGGGTATAAAACTAGACTGCTTCCTCTCTTGCACTCTCTCTTTTTTGGGCTCTCTTTTGAAGCTTGCACTCTTCTTGGGAGTCTTGTCTTTGTCTCCCTCTTTACAGGGCCTTAACATGTGGTGGCTGCCATTTTGGCCTACATGTGGCTGGGGTTCTAGCCGGGAATCCTAAGCACAGGGATTTTCCTATTGCTGTTTTGTATGCCTGAACCTGTGATAAATAAAGCATTTTAAAACTGCATCAGATTCCTGAGTTTTCATCCATTCCCGCCAGCTTCAGAGGTAGAAGGGAACTCTAAAAATTTTAGTATTCTTTTGATTTTTCATATTTGTAGTTTGTTCACATCAAGTGGTTTTAGTTAGTTAAGCTTTATTATTCATTTGTGTTATTACTGTTTATGTCATTTAAAAAATGAAGCTATTCAATAAGGTGCTTTGGGGGAATCACACCCTGTGATACTCAGGGATTACGCTGGGATCAATCCTAGCGGAGCTTGGGGGACCACATTGGATGTCATAGGTTGAAATCAGGCAGCCATATGCAAGGTAAGCTGCCCTACTGGTTGTACTACTGCTCATGCCCCAGAAAACCAATGTAGATATCCAATATTAGTACAAAGATGATAATAAAATATGTACTCAAGTGTCAATCTGAAATGGATGCTATATATGTAAACCATCAGAATGAAATCTGTAAGCAGTGAGTGGCATTTAATGAAAGCAGAGAACTAAACTTCTATTTTAACTGTCTTCAGGTTTTATGTGACTATAAGGATGGGATATTTAAACTTTTATTCAATTTAAAAATCTATACAAGCAAATGCGTAATATATGTGAAAGGTGCTACATTGATTCAATTCCATTTAACAAATATTTATTGAGTAATTATTATTTGTTGATCCCTTGCAGTTGACACAGATTGTGATGGTCTGGTCCTTGTTCATAGTTTTGAAGGGAGAGAGAGAATGAGAAATTTATACATGGAAAGATATATGGGATTAAACTAAGTAGATGGTAAAAAGCTGAGATGGCTATTTTTGTTATAATGGCTCAAGTAAGGATTCTTCAGAAGGTAATAATTTTTATTTATTATTTTATTCATCATTTTCGACCATATCCACACGGTAACCAAGCTCATCAAGGTTTGTAGGGAGTTCAAGAAGCTGCTCTGTGTAATGTTCTTTGATTTAAAGAAAGCCTTTGATTCTGTTGAGACTGAAGTGGTCATGGAAACCCTAGCCAAACAGGGTGTTCAAATCCAATGCATCAAGATCCTTTCTGAGCTGTATTATGGATTCACCTCCAGGATCTCACCATTCTACAAGGAAGTGATTGTTGATGTCAAAAGAGGGATTCAGCAGGGTGATACCATTTCATCGAAACTCTTCAGTGCCACCCTCGAGAACATCATGCAACAATTAGAATAGGAGGGAATGGGAGTGAAGATAGACAGTAGGTAACTACACCAACTCCGCTTCATTGATGACAGCATTCTAATAACACCAAACATTAGCCAAGCAGCTCAAAGATGCTCCATTCACTTTCAACGGAACAAACATCTCTGAATGCAGCAGGTATGTGTAGCTAGGTCGAGAACTCAACAAGATGAATAACCTAAAACCTGAGCTGCAGAGGAGGAAGAGAGCGATATGAAACAACTTCAAGAGCATCGAAGAAGTAGCTAAAAAGGACAAAGAAACTCACACCCTGGGCACATCTCTGTTCAGACTCCACTGTTCTCCCTGCATTAACATATGCCTCAGAGACATGGGCCCTATGAAAGCAGGACGAGAACTCTATTCAGATCTCTCAAAGAGGAATCGAAAGAGCTATGCTTGGAATATCACGCCTCACTCAAGTGAGAGGAGGAATCCGGAGTTCCTATCTCTGAGAGTCAAGGACACTGTCTTTTTGCCAAGCATCAAAAATCTGATGGGCTGGACATGTAATGCAATTTGGAGATGACCGCTGAACTAGAGCCATTAACGACTGGATCCTACAGGATGTCAAAAGATCACATGACTGACCACCTACAAGATGGTCAGACTTATGAACGGTTTAAGGCTCTTCGTATTCCTGGAGCAAGCAGATGCCATTGGCCTCCACTGGCACATTATAGGGTCAAATGGAAACGTTACTGGCATCCACTCAAGCAAATCAACAAATAACAGGATATCAAGTGATCAAGTGATGTTTTATTCATTTGTTTTTATTTAGATCCTGTGATTTACAAAACTGTTAATAACAGAGTTTGCACATGACGGAGACCAATAGAAACATTACTGGCACCCGCTCAAGCATATCGATGAATAACGGGATGTCAAATGTCAAGTTATCAAGTGATGCATGCAATGTTCCTTTCTAACCTCACCACCAGAATCCGTGGCCCTCTACCAATGACCCAAGATTGCCATCATCTCCCCACTTTACCTTCTTAACAACATTTTCAAGGGACATAAATGAAGTCATGAAGATGGATGGGGACCGTGTGCCAGACAGGAGCACAGATTCCTGCTGAGATGGAAAGAAGCTAAGAGCGTGCTCAGTAAACACCACCAAACAACATGGTGGTCAGCGTGGCTTAAGCAGTGAAGTTCCATATGCCTGGGGAGTAGAATTGGTGAGGAGGTTAAAGAGACAACCTTGTTTTGTTTAGTCATGGGAAGTTTCTGTTTTATTTTAAAATTTTGCCCTATTTCTAGCATTGGGTTCACATGTTGTCATGCACAGGAATGCTCTGATGGTGATCAGGGGAGCCCCTGATGTGAGGGATGCAATCAGGTGCTGGCAGGGCAGGCAACCTGCCCCTTGGATTACCTCTCCAACGGAGGTATTTTGTTTTGAGTGAAATGGGAGAAAAAGAATGGTTTTGAGAGGGTCAATGACATAATGTGATTTTTAAAAAAAAAATATTTTATTTTAGTTCTCTTTATTGGAGGTCTCCCAAAGTGGTACTCAAGACTCCTGCTGGTCCAATTCAGTGGTGCTCAGAGAGGTCCAGCATTCACTCAATAAAACTCAGGAAAGCATGTTTCTGGGGATCAGACCAAGGTCAGCCACATGTAAAGCAAGCATCTTAACCTCTGCCTTATCTCTTCAGCCCAGATATGATTTTTTTAAATGTCCCCCTGTATTAACATGAAACGAGATAACAAAGAATAAAAGAGATTAGATGAGAGACCGACACAGCCAGCCAAGTCAGAGAACGTCAGCTTGGATTAGGAAGGTAACAATAGATCAAACTGAGGGCACATTTTCAAAGCAAAGTTTTCAGAACTTGCTGATTGGGAATATCTATATCTGATTTTGGTGATGTATATTTGTGGGTATTCAAGATGTATACTAAAACTTTGATAGAAGATGTGAAATGTGTAACTGGATTTTTACATATAGACCTCAAGGGAAATGTCAGAACCTGGAATTAAATTGGAGACTCATTAACACATAAATGGCATTAAGAGCCATGAGATTAAATAAAATCACTTTGGGAGTGGATGTAGACTAGGGATAAAGACCAATAAGCTATGAAGATTAACAGCAGTATGTGTGGAAACCAGAGCTTGTAAAAGTTCAAGATGACTTTAAGAGTTGGCATATGGGCTAGAGAGAATTGTATGAGGGAGATGCCGACCTTGCATGTGGCTAAGTCAGTTTGATTTTCAGCACTATATACGGTTCCTGCAGCACCACCAGGAGGGACCTCTGAACACACAGCCAGGAAGAGTCCTTGAGTACCGCCATGTGTGGCTCAATAAAACTCCAAACACACAGCAAAGAAATATTTTGTAATGTATAATTGTGAACTTTAAATTTCAATAACATATTAATAATGGAAGATGCAGAGATGTACGTTCTATATAGAAACAAAGGATGTGCATTCCAAATTTCTCATCCTATTACTAGTATTACTTTGAGCATTGTCTTTTGTAATCTTTCATTCACCAGATTTGTTATATTTGCAAAACTCAACAAAACACAAACTATTATTTCTCCATATATATTGCAAGTATATCATAGTCAATTGCAAATATGACCTACAATAAATGAAGCCATGAGATGGGGATGACTCATGAATAGTATACATAAAGTGGCTCAATAAATATTTGCTGAAGTAATAAAAGAATACATAAATCATACCTCTAAGTCAGAAATTATATCACTAAGAACAAAGAGATCAAAATTGCCTACCATTTTTGAAATCCCTTAGGAGCATATGGAATAATATTTCCTTCTATCTTTGATCAAATATTCCTCAAAGTCACACAAGAGAAATATGGTCAAGAATTATCCCACCAAATTTGCCATGATGTATTTCTTTTAAAATGTACCATTGAAATGGAACATTTCTGATAGTTTATTCCCTGACATTGAATATTAATAATTCTAATATCAAATAACCCAAATTTGTGACAATGGTTTATTGCTTTTTTGTTGGTGCTATTACGATTTCTAAGAGGACCATATTATAAAGGGTCTAATAAATGAAAAGGATTTAGGAGGAGGACAGGAACTCATTTGTGTTCATTATAGATGCCCTGTTGACAAAATTATATTTCATACACCTGATGATATCATTTCTTCCCCTTAATTTTGTGTAAGAATAGAACTATATGCTGGAATTTAATTTTTAACAATAACCAGGATAGCTCAATAGCAACTCTACTAATAATGATCATGGAAACCACCATTTACCAAGACTTTTCTATGTATTTACTTTATAACAGACTTGATGGAGAATTTCATTTCATTTTTAAGGAAGAAACATTCAACATAAATTATGTGTGCATGGAGATCTACTTTATATTCAAAAGTCTTAGGTAACAGATCTTATAATTTAATTAAACTGTGCTGATGCCAAAGCTGAAATTATTTTATTTTATTTTTTTCTATTTTTTTTAAATTAATTTTGACTTTTTTTTTGCTTTTTTGGGTCACACCCAGCAATGCTCAGGGGTTTCTCCTGGCTCTGCACTCAGGAATTACTCCTGACGGTGTTCAGGGGACCATATGGGATGGCGGGGATCAAACCCGGGTTGGC
Organism: Cryptotis parvus; assembly: GCA_021461705.1. NCBI lineage: Eukaryota > Metazoa > Chordata > Mammalia > Eulipotyphla > Soricidae > Cryptotis > Cryptotis parvus. The sequence goes on from JAJIBD010025283.1 coordinate 45,070, forward strand.
CACGTGCAAGGCAAATGCCTAAAAGTGTCCCTTCCAGTGGTGCTCAGGAATCACCAAAGCCATACCTGGCAGTGTTAAGGGGTGGTTCCAGGTGACACTTAAACTCAGGATTCACTTGTACATTCTAGGCATGTGTTATACCACTTGAGCTATCTCTCTAGACTCAAAGTTGCAGTAGAAGGGCTGTGTCACACAGAAATGATATAAAAGATCTCAGTTTCGCCCACAATGAAGATCGATGCTACTGGTGGAGACAGTGGGTGTTGATGGAGGAATTTCAGAACTGAATAATCCTTTATTAAAATGGAAGTTATTAACCCTGAGTGGCCAGAGCGATAGCACAGTGAGTAAGCCATTCATCTTACACGTTGCTGACTTGGGTTCGATCACTGGCATTCCATATGGTCCCCAAGCACCACCAGAAACAATTCCTGAGTGCAGATCTAGAAGTAACCCCTGAGCATCACTGGGTGTGACCCCAAAAAAGTAAAGCAATAAACATCTCTGAATCTCTCAGCTATCATATGTAAAAATAAAATATTTTTCATGCCTATATTCTTTAAAGTGAGAAAATATATGATAAGTTACAGTATTGTACTTGATTCAAATGCCACAAAAATATCCATTTATTTATATTCCAGCCATATAACTGGGTATCTTGACAAACTAGAAACCTATGTGTTGATGAATAGCACTGAGAACTGCTTCTATCTGCTGGGAATCAGAAAAACAGTCAGTGGATGTATTACAGGGAAGGTGAAAGTCCAGTTCTATTTCCATTTCTGGGGCATAATCAAAGGTAAGACAAAGTACAGGTAGAGCAGAGTTGTATTAGCAACAAGTCAGCTTGTTAGAATAGGGCAGATTCATGTCCTAGAGAGCCATCTTGCCTGCAGAATCACCAGTAGCAGCATATACAGGAAAATAATAAGGAAGCCTATTTTTAGAAAGGGCAGGTTGCAGACTGGTGGGCATCAGAGCAGCCAATTAATTTCTTGTGGGCTGGTCCCCTGAGACATGTTTATATTCCAACTTTCATATAATAGATTTTGGAAGAATAAGATGAGGGAGACTTTTAGTTTTAATTCTCAGTCACCCAGTTCCCTGCTTTTTGTGTTTTTATACTTTTGTTTGGGGAGCCACAAATAGTGCTCAGAGTTTATTGCTGAGTCTGCGTTCAAGGATGTTGCCTCATGGTACTCAAGGGTCTATATCTAGTGACTGAGATAGACCTGGGGCCTACCGCATGCAAGGCAAGTACCTTAGTCGCTATATTTTTTCTCCAGTCCCAGTATTTGTTCGTTTATTTACATTTTTTTAGCTTTTTGGGTCAGACCTGGAGATACTCATGGGTTATTACTGGCTCTGCACTCAAGAATTTATGCCTACTCATGTCCAGGGGGGCCCTGTGGGATGCCAAGGATCCAACCCAGTTTGGCTGTGTGCAAGGCAATTGCCCTATTCGCTATACTATCTCTCCAGCCCCAATTTTTGTTTATATTTTTAATCTATCTTTTCATTTTTTTTGGCCAGTTTCAGAATGTGTCTTTATTCTGGGATTAAAAAGGCAAAATAATACACTGCATTAATTATAAAAATAGAGCACGCTAATTTAGATGTTTTATTTTGCGCCCATATTCCTAGGTGCTTCTTAAATACATCATAAATATCTCAGAGTAGTAGAATCAGCTCATTTTAGGTTGAAGCATTTTAAGAGTAAATTAACTTGGCCTATTGACTCATGAATGCCCAGTCCTTATAAGTAAGCTATTCATACTAGAGAAAACAAAATATAACTCTATCAGAAATTCTATTTTATATGAAGACTAGTACCAGAGCCACAGAATACTTAGAAAATCCCAAGGTCTGACAACTGAAACCATTGAATTCTGATAATTTTTCTCAGGACTAGGAGTCCCACCATAGAAAGATTCAGGGTAGTAGCAGGATTGACAGACCAGGCGGTGACGGAGTGAACTGTGGGATGTGTGTGTGTGTGTGTGTGTGTGTGTGTGTGTTGACACAAAAGAATGACATTTAAGATTAGATACCAGGTACTTCAGTAACTTTTCAGTTTGGTAGAATTTCAGACATAATAACAAATTAGGGGAGCTTTGGGATTACTCCTGAGAATAATCAAATAATCAATAAATCCAAATAACAAATACAGCAAAATGGTATCATCGACCATAATATTTTCTAGATTAAGTACTACACACAAAGGGAAAAGAGTGAAAGCATAGTAAAAACATTCCAATCAAGGTCAATATTATCAGTTCAGTCTTAGAAATTTTAATTGTGGGAGTCTGGCTGACCTGGTTAAAAGTATAGCTCTTTCAGTTATTTTCTGAGTGACCTTGGGCAAGCAATTCAAGTCTGTTTCAGATTCCTCATCTATAAAGAACAACAGGGATATACCTTGTTTATGGAACTCTTAGAAGGTTTATAGTGAGAATGACAGCACAATGCTTGAAATATATTTTCAACCTAATATATGTTGGTAGAAATGGATATAGTAGTAGTCAGTGTTCAATAAATGTTAGTCATATTATAGTCTCGATATTAAACTAAGTGTATTTAATCTTTCTAATAACCTTATGAAATAAATACAATTATTTCCCTTCTATAACCAATGAAAAGGCTGAAGCACTGCAGACTCACTAAGTTGACTATGAAATTCAATGGGTGCATGATCGAATTAAAACTAATATCAAGGTGAGATCATAATGCAAACTGGAATGAGAGCTAGGACAGAAGCTAGGATGATGGCAACTTAATAACAGAATTACAAAAGTGTGGTAGTCTATTAAAATAAAATGATGTCATCCTTCCTTCTCTAATGTACTTATTCATAAAATTTGAAAAGTGTACAGCTTTCTACCAGATATTTAGTGAGATTTAGAAATCAATGACTAGTTTCATGAGAACCTGTGGAATGCCTAAAGCAAAAGCATATTGGAATCTGAATTAAAGTCCTGCTGCTATTGTATGATACAGAGACTGCTGCTTAACCCCTAGAATTTAAGTTCCTCTTTGGTAAACATTCATAATATTGTTATGAAGACTAATTAAAAATCAATCCTATCATTTATCTCATTGAGCATTCTATAAATGAGAAGCCTGATGCTTTCTTTAAACTAGATGGCAAGAATCATTCTCATATTAAAAATTAAACTAAAAACCATCAAGTATGAAATATCAAGGGTTTTTCTACCCTTTTTGGGGGGCTCTGTCCCTTCATCCTTTTCTTCCTTCTACTTTGATAACATACGGTACCTACCAGTACACAACCTACCAGTATTTATGCACGTTGAAGAGGATACCAGAAAAACAGGCAATAAATATATGCTCCAGAGGGAGAGTTCATGGTCATGGAAGTGATCAGCTACAGTGAGTTTGTCCTTGAGGTCAGAGGATGTGGAAGACTGCTGCGTTAATTACTAGACCACTAGCACTGAGAACCAAGGATCTGGATTGAAAAGTAATAGGAAAGGGGGCCAGAGTGATAGTCTGGCGGGTAGGGCATTTGCCTTGCATGCGGCCGGCCTGTGCCGGCACAAGTTCGATCCCCGGCATCCCATAAGGTCCCCTGAGCACCGCCAGGAGTGATTCCTGAGTGCAGAGCCAAGAGAAACCCCTGAGCATTGCCGGGTGTGACCCCCTCAAGAAAAAGGAATAGGAAAGAAGAAAGGGCAAAGGCAAAAGAAAATGTGTGAGAATTTTTGGTTGACACAATGCTTGCCAAGTGAATTTTCCATACAGAAGAAACAATGTAATTAAACAAACATCTATTGTACCTATGGGATCCTGACCTAAAACACCTGGCAATGAAACATAAACCAGATAATACTAAATTATCTGAGTTAGGTTGGGGAGTGAGGTACTCAAAGATAGTTCCACAAACATGTGTTTGCTCCAGGGCATATACGTAGATCACTATCACTACCACTATCTTCCCATTGTTCATCAATATGCTTGAGCGGGCACCAGTAAGATACATAGATGGCCACTGCTTTTTCTAAGCATAAAATGCACAGCAAAAACTAACAAAAAAATAAAGTTGTCTTTAGAGTATAGTGAAAGGTTGATAATTCTGTTGGGAAAAATCTAATGATATAGACTTAGTAAATGGCTATAAAACATAAATTGAATGATTTAAATAATAATATAATAAACTATTGAGGAAGAATAACCTTAGATGAACATACTGAGTTGGAGAACTAAAATTTAATTTTCAAAGTGATTGAGTGGTTATTACTAGTTTAATTTTAATGTGCTCCAGAGATTCTTGCAGAAAAATCAATATGGTCTGAGTTGCAATATAAATCTATCTGCAAATTTACTTGAAACTATTGGCATCTCACCTTCACAAGAGAAAGAAGTGGAATCCTACTATTTTCCACCCATTTTAAAAATATGGGCACTTACACATATCAATTGAAAAGTGCATCAAACGCTGTTGTTCAAAGCTACTTTCCTCAGATCAACGTGTACCTACACTAGTAGATTATATCTTTCCCTGTAAACCAGAATCCCATAAGCAGAACTGCTGTAAATAAATTAATCTCTGATTTAATTCAGATCATGTATCACTGAACACCTTGATGTTGCTTTTGATTAAATGGTGCTGATTGACTCATTGCTTGAGGAATGAAAAGGAAATAAAACTGCAGATGTTTTCCCAGCTATTCTCTATTCCAGATGCATGGAGTGGATAGAATAATGATCCTCTCGGATACCCATCTTTTCAGCTCTGGAATTTGGAAAATGTTACCTAACATAGCAAAAGGTACTTTTCCTTGAGACTTAGACTAAAAGTCTAGATACAGGGAGATCATTCTGGGTTTCAAAATAATCACAAGAACACTTAGAAGAAAAAGACAGGAAGAGAGAGGAGAGCCTTGAGGATGAGAGCCAAGGTTGCCCTACGAGAGACTCAACAGGACATTGGTGGGTCAAACACCAAAAAGTGTGGTGGTGTCTAGAAATTTAACTATTTAAGAAAAAATCTGTTTAGGAATTTTAATTAGAATTTCTAATTTTCTTAAATTTCTAATTTTCTTAATTTTAAGAAAAAAAAATAAGATAAAATTCTCCTCTTGATTCTCCAGAAGGAACACAGCCCTGTCAACATTTAACTTTTTTATGCTAATAAAACCCATCTTGTTATGCTGACCTTCAAAACTGTACAGTAATAAGTTTGTCTTGTTTTAAGGTACCAGGATTATGGTCATTTTTTACACTTGCATCAGGAAACAAATGTAAATCAATCTAAGCAATTGGAAAGATATTTGACTGTAGAGAGCATCATTTCTTTCAAGGAGCTTACCGAGTAATACACAACAGATGCTTTGTAAATATTGACATAACATGCTGCCATATAGTAAGTGCTCATTATGGAAGACATGTAGTAAATTATTTTGATATTGGCGCATTGAGAGTCAGCAAACATCTACTAGCAAGGCTTATAAATGTATGTTTAGTTAATAAAGACATGGAAAAATGCTCAATACTATTAAATGATACTGAGTAACTTTGACATATGAAGCTATATTAATAAGCAAGTATTTTCTCCATCTCTATAAGACTCAGATACGTAATTACTATTTATGTGGTACAATGTGGTGTCATTTACCAGTTGGTAGTAAACTCTCTCAGTTTACTACCAACTGGTAATAAACTAGTAATTCTGTGCTTATACCTCTTTGAAATGCCAGGGGGCCCTGGCCAGTGGCCTCCTGGCACAAATGAAGAAGAACTAGATCTTGCCAGACTGCATCCCTGTGAGAGGGATGAAGAAGCTACTACCTTGCTGCTGCGGCAAAAGAGACACCTTGCATGTGTGAGACCCTGGGTTGGATCCCCAGCACTGAAAGATATAATAGAAAGAAAATAAATTTTCGATAAATCACTTCTGAAAGAAAAAAGAGACACCAGCGCAGCAGGGGACGGGGAGGGGCGGTTCTGGAGAGCAGTTCCCATTTACTGAGCACAGTTTAAGCCCTTTATACAATTCTTGGGTAGAGGGAGTACAAGCACACATCTTGTAGCATTTGCAAGGCCCTGGGCTATTGCAACCAATAATAATTACAGATTTATTTCTAGGGTCAGAAGACCAGGCACACCCTGCCTCACCTGAGATGTATATCATTTGCCTGCCAGTCTCCCTTTAGATAAATACAGATGTTTTTCATGTGGGTGTAAACATTTGGACAGGGTCCACTTCTGGGTCCCACCCACAGGGATTTGTGGCCAGAAAGTGCCGAGCCCTAAGGCTAGCTGCTCTGGGCCCAACATGTAAGAGCCCCTTTTGCTTTGGGGGCACACCACGACTTGTTTGTTCTAGTCTATGATGCTACAGAGAAGTATGAAAGCAGAACCAGTCTACTAATATTCTAACTAATGAGCGTAGAACAGTTTGCCCAATATGTCAAATTGACATGAGCGAAATGCACTGATCAAATACAAGAAAGTTTCCAAGCATGATATTTCTTACTTACTGGTCTCTGAATTTCTCCAAAATTCACGTCTCTCCAGCTACAGCACATACATTCCTTAAAACCCACCAAATGAAAAGAGAAATACAAATATAATACATCACATGAGCCTTGAAACCTGGGGAATTTAGCAGTGCAAGCAGGAATTTTCTGAAGACAAGATTAAACTATAGTTCAGGGAAAAGTCACTGAAATGAAAACTTCATATTCAAAGGCAACATATATTTACAGAAAATGAAATCTTGGTTAAAACGTTTTGAATCATGCCTAAATGTTCACTATAAACTAGAAAGATTTTGCTTGATTTACTTGGTTCAATTTCTAGGCTTTTCCCCTCTGTACTAATGGCAAGTTATCAATCATCAAAGCTGTAATCAGATTTTGCAGAAGGCCACCAGCATCATTTTCAATCATTTAAACTTTGCCAGCCTGCTCCATTCTTTATGAATCATGGAGATTAATGTTAAGGGATTTATAAATGCATTTTAGAAAAATTAGCAAAATTATGATTGTTCTTTAACTCACAAATTACCATTTCATCATGTGTTATGTGCAGTCTCAAGTGTACCTTCTAATAGCTGTATTGTAAGAAAAAAAAGTTAGAGAAGGCAACATAATTAAAATAGTGGTAAAGCCCCTTGGACACATGACATACCTATTCAAAATAGAAACCTTTGCTAGAGGTGTACTTGTTACTTTACATATCCTGTTCCCTGAGTTATTTTTCCTTTCCTGAGTTATTTTCCTGAATATCTTATGACACATTATAAAAAAGAAAATTACATAAATTTTACTTTTAGACGGGTTACCATCTTAAATATTTCATGGTTTCTCCAGGCACAAAATTTCAATTTGGGGCTGTCGGCATGATCCAGAGACACACATGCTGCAGAACGGCTGCTGCTCTCCCTATGCTAGGCTGATGGGCGTCTTGGAGTGGGGGCAGGTTCTGATACCCACCTGCCACCCTAATAGAGCCTCAGAAGCCAGAAAAACCTTATGCACCACATTCGCAGCCATTTTACAAGGTCCATAGCTCATCAGAGTCCCACCGAAGAGAGAAGTCAATTTCAAGCCTACGTTGGCGGGTTGTGGTAACTAAACTCACCAGGTTTCCGTGGAGCTAGAGCTAGGGTTACTTCCCCCTCCTTGGTCCCCTCCATGGGCCCATCTATGAGCTGTCTCCAGCTGTTGGCCATTATCCAGAGACACACACCAGCAGAGCTGGTGCCATTTCTCCCCATAGTATGGGGCCACAAAGTAGCAGTAAACTATCTCAAAGCCAGGTATACTGATTACCAGGTATACCACCACATATTATAGAATTAAGTATGGGGCATACAATTATAAGGGTGTAGCCACAATGTCTTGTGTGTTGGAATATATTAATTTTTATATAGTGGGCTCAATTGGCACAATGGAGATTTAATAATCTCCATTGACTTTCGATCTAAGAATTTATTTGACAATATTCAGAGAATTAGCTCCAATAAGCAATATAGAATAGATTATTCAGAGTATGCTTAGGACAGGCTCAAACAGAGGTAGAGAAAAAATTTAAAATAAGTGTTGTCTATAAGTGCAGTGGTGATAGGTTTGGAGTTGACTAGTAGAAACCCACTATGTTTTAGAAACTCAAAAAGTGAATGCAAGAACAGAAATTAGCCAGATTCTCACAACACAACCCAGAAAAAAATGTCATGACTTTATCCTTACCATTCCCATAAATGGGCTAATGGTCAATATAATTAGTGCTGGATAAGGGGAGCAGACATGGGGTGGGGATGGGTAGGATATGAGGGTTTTTGGTGGTAGTGGAAGCATGCTGGTGGTGGGATTGGTGTTGAATGATGAATCTTTCCAATGACTGTATTGTAAAAACTGTACTTTGTAAATCATGGTGTTTAAATAAATTAAAAAAATTAAATTTGGACATAAAGATTTTTAGATTGTTTTCACCAAAATTTATTTTTAAAATCTATTCTCCAATGTATTGAAATCAGATTTAATATTGCACTCTATAGTATTTCAATTTAAAATAAAAAGAATAAATTATAACATCAAGTGTAATTGGTCTAGAATTCTACAAACTTGAGTTTCACTTGTATCACTTGTCTTCCTGTTGTTCATATATTTGCTCAAGCAGGCACCAGTAACATTTCCATACGTCCTGTCTTATCCTAGTATAGCCCAAGGGCATCTGCTCACTCCAGGACCACCAAGAGCTTCAAATCATTCTTTCAGGTAATAGGAATGAGAGCCTAATTGTTATTGGTTTTTGACATATCAAATACAACATGGGTAACTTGCCAGGCTCTGCTGTGTGGGTGGGATACTCTCAGTAATAGGCTCTCAGTTCGTGCATTTACTGATGAACCGCAACAGGTAGAGATCAGCTTTTCTATTAGGTGGAGTTCTGATGGGCTGTGGAGTCCGGATGTTGAAAATGACTGGCCTCTTTGCTGTGGGGGTTCCTCTGGCTTCTTGTGAGGCTCGATTGGGATGGCAGACCAGAGCTAGAAGCTGCCTTCCTCTCGGATATCTCATGATCAGTTGAGCACAGGGAGAGCTGGTAGCAACTCTGCCCCATGTGTTTGTGTGTGATGCTTGAAGATACAATCATTAATCTTAAAATATTTCTTATACATAAATTTTAGTACCTCCTTCATTCCTTCTCTTTTTTCCTACTCTTCACCTTGTTTTTGTCTTCTCCCCTTTCTCCTCACCCTCCCATTCTTCTTTTAACAAAATCTAAGTTAAGCAACTTAAGAGTCTTCTATACACTTCATCAGTCTATATAAAGCATACTATTGTCAAATATAGCACTTACTTGATAAGCAGAATTTTTTATGTGTTTATATAAAGCACATTATTGTCAATTATAGCACAAACAGGGAGAAGTTCATTGATGTGATAGATATAAATAATAATGGCATCAATCATCGGATATAATAAATATCTATAGATGACTTTGTTCACCAATAGAAGAATATATAATCTTAACAAGCTAAGAAGGTATATACACCAATGTAAATCATATTCTGGCCAGTGACTGTACCTTAGAAAATTTTTAAAAATAGACTCATACAGACAGGTGTGTGTGTGATTCTTGTGTCTCCGCGGACCCCAAGCTGCCCCAGGGAAGAGCGGAAACTCCATCAACGGGAACCAAGGCAAAGTGCCTTGGTTCCAGCCCGGACCGCCCCGTGCGCCCCTGAGTTCCCGGGAAACGCCTCCACTCCCCCACAGGGTGTGTGTGTGATTCTTGCGTCTCCGCAGACCCCAAGCTGCCCCAGGGAAGAGCGGAAACTCCATCAACGGAGCGGAAACTCCATCAACGGGGGTTCCAGCCGGACCGACCCGTGGCCCTGAGCTTCTGGGAACATCCCAAAACTCAAAACCACGCGGACGCTAGTGCGTCCGTACGACCTTCTACTAACTACCTTGCATGAGGTACCAGTGAACCTTGGTTCCTACATCCTTGCCACCCACCCAAACTCTGCAAACAGACCAGATACCTACTAACTGTGCTATCTAGTCACCCAAGAACACACAGTTGCAACCTACAATAGTCATAATGGTAAAGCAACGCAAAATTCCATCAAGCTCTGTGAGTGAAGTCACTGGTCCAGATGAGTCAAGCAATACCAATGAGTTGCATAACCTATCTGAAAAAGAATTTCGGAAAGAACTGTTAAGGATTCAAAAGGAATTCAAAGAAGCAATGGAATGCAAAATCAATAAAATACAAGAGGACATGATAGCAGAAGTGAGGAAAATGAAAAGGGAAATGACAGGTATTAAAAATGAGGTAAATGAAATAAAAAAACACAGTGGAAGGCCATCATAGCAGAATAATAGCTACTGAAGAAAGAATTAGTGATCTCGAAGACGAGTTCCAAAGATTCTGTACACAACACCAGAAGATAGAAAAAAAGGCTCACAATTACCGAACAGACAACAAGAGATAATCGGGATGAAGCCAGAAGAAACAACATACAGATCATTGGGGTCCCAGAAGGGCAAGAAGAAAACCCTGATGAAGAAGAAACTGTCAAAGCCATAATTGCTGAAAAGTTCCCGGAACTAAAGAATGCTTGCCTCAAGATCCAAGAGGCCCGTAGGATACCAGCTAAAAGAAACCCCAACAAGAATACTCCAAGACACATCTTAATAAAAATGACAAAAACTATAGATAGGGATAGAATACTGAAAGCAGCAAGATCAAAGAAGGAAATCACATACAAAGGAACATCTCTAAGATTTACAGCAGACTTCTCTGATGAAACACTCCGAGCCGAAAACAATGGTGGGATATTGCAAAAGGCTCAATGAACTGCAGGCTTCACCGAGAATTCTTTACCCGGCCAGGCTCACATTCAGATATGAAGGAAAGATACACAACTTCATGGATAAGCAACAACTCAGGAACTTCATGGACTCAAAACCAACTTTAAAAGAAGGACTGAAGGGTCTACTCTAATGCGACCAAACCCATAAGCACAACAAACACAAAAAGAAAGATGGCACAAAATCCAATGACAATAATCTCTCTCAATGTCAATGGTCTAAATGCACCAATTAAGAGACACAGAGTGACAAAATGGATTAAAAAAATTGAACCCAACATTCTGCTGTCTACAAGAAACGCATCTGAATAAGCAGAACAAACACAGACTCAGAGTCAAAGGTTGGAAGACCATTCTCCATGCAAACAACTCCTCCAAAAAGGCTGGTGTGGCCATATTAGTATCAGATAATATAGACTTCAGGCTGAAAAAGGTTAGAAAGGACAACGAAGGCCACTTCTTATTAATTAAGGGGTATGTACACCAGGAAGAAATTACACTACTAAACATATATGCACCCAACGAGGGGTCTGCAAAATACATAAAACAACTGCTAAGAGACCTCAAAGAAGACATTAACAGTAGCACAATAATAGTTGGAGACTTCAACACTGCTCTATCAACGATGGATAGATCAACAAGACTGAAACTCACCAAGGAAATATTGGACCTGAAGGAAGAAATGGAAGAAAGAGAGCTAGTGGATATATACAGGGCTTTTCATGCCAAAAAAGCTGAGTACACATTTTTCTCTAGTGCACATGGAACATTCTCCAAGATAGACCACATGCTGAGCCACAAAAGCATACCTCAATAAAATTAAAAAAGATAGAAATTGTGTCAGCTATCTTTTTCAGACCATGATGCACTGAAAATGGAAGTTAACCGTACACAGAAACAGGGAGTCAAACCAAACACCTGGAAACTGAACAGCTTACTGCTGAACAACAAATGGGTCATAGAAGAAATCTAACAGGAAATCCAAAGATTTCTGGAAACAAATGAAAATGAAGATACCAATTATAAGAACTTGTGGGACACGGCAAAAGCCGTGCTAAGAGGGAAGTTTATAGCTCTGCAAGCATTCATCAGGAAACAAGAAAGGGCCCACATAAATAACCTGACTACACAGCTGAAGACATTAGAAAAAGACCAACAAAAGGAGCCCAACCCAGGCAGAAAAAAAGGAAATAATAAAACTTAGAGAGGAAATCAATGAGTTGGAAACCAAAAAAGACAATCCAAAAGATTAATGAAACCAAGAGCTGGTTTTTTGAAAAAATAAACAAGATTGACAAACCATTGGCAAGACTTGTAAGGACAGGGAAAGAGAAAACCCAAATAAACAGAATCAGAAATAAAAAGGGTGACATCACAACAGAAACCACAGAAATCCAAAAGATCATCAGAGATTACTTTGAGAGCTGTATGCCGTGAAACATGAGAATCTAGAAGAAATGGATCAATTCCTGAAGTCCTATAACCTCCCACGGCTGAAACAAGAAGACCTCCAATACCTGAATAAACCCATCACCATCGAGGAAAGAGAAACAGTAATTAAAAGTCTGCCCAAACACAAAAGCCCAGGTCCAGACGGATTCCCTAGTGAACTCCACCAAACCTTTAAGGAGGGACCTACTGCCAGTCCTTTTCAAGCTCTTCCAGGAAATAGAAGAAACAGAAACACCCCCCAAACAGCTTCTACGAGGCACATATCACCCTGATACCCAAAGCAGGGAGAGACAACACAAAGAAAGAAAACTACAGACCAATCTCCCTGATGAACATGGATGCTAAGATCTTCAACAAAATACTAGCAAACAGAATCCAAAGACTCATCAAGAAGATTATGCATCATGACCAAGTAAGATTCATCCCGGGAATGCAAGGATGGTTCAACATTTGCAAGTCAATCAACATAATACATCATATCAATAAAAGAAAAAATAAAAACCATATGATCCTTTCAATAGGCGCAGAAAAAGCATTTGACAAGATCCAGCACCCGTTCATGATTAAAACGCTCCAGAAAATGGGAATTGAAGGGACTTTCCTCAAGATAGTTACAGCCATCTACCAAAAGCCCACAGCAAGCATCATTCTAAATGGGGGAAAAGTTGAAAGCCTTCCCCTGAGATCAGGGACAAGACAAGGTTGCCCCCCTCTCACCTCTTTTATTCAATATAGTACTGGAAGTACTTGCCATAGCAATCAGAGAAGAAAAGGACATCAAGGGCATCCAGATAGGCAAGGAAGAAGTCAAGCTATCATTATTTGCAGATGACATGATATTATACCTAGAGAACCCTAAACTCTCTACCAAAAAACTCCTAGAAACAATAGACGCATATAGTAGAGTGGCAGGATACAAAATCAACACCCAAAAGTCAGTGGCTTTCCTATATACTAATAACGAAAGAGAAGAAAGGGATATTAAGGAAACTATTCCATTCACAATTGTGCCACAGAAAATCAAATACCCTAGGAATCAACTTACCCAAGTATGTAAAGGACCTGTACAAAGAAAACTACAAGACACTGCTCCAAGAGATAAAAGAGGACACAAGGAAATGGAAACACGTTCCCTGTTCATGGATGGGGGAGAATCAACATTGTCAAAATGGTAATACTCCCTAGAGCTCTGTACAGATTCAATGCAGTCCCTATAAGGATACCGATGACATTCTTCAAAGAAATTGACCAAACGCTCCTGAAATTTATATGGAACAATAAACCCCCAAGGATAGCTAAAGCAATCCTCGGGAAAAAAGAAGATGGGAGACATCACCTTTCCCAACTTCAAACTGTACTACAAGGCAGTAGTAATTAAAACAGCATGGTATTGGAATAAAAACAGACCTGTGGACCTATGGAATAGAATTGAGTATCCTGACACCCAACCTCAAACACATGATCATTTAATCTTTGATAAAGGTGCAATGAGTCTAAAATGGAGTAAGGAAAGCCTTTTCAACAAGTGGTGTTGGGAAAACTGGGCAGCAACATGTAAAAAAATGAATTTGGACCTGTGTCTAACACCATGCACAAAAATCAGATCAAAATGGATTAAAGATCTCAATATCAGACTTGAATCCATAAAGGACATTGAAGAAAATATAGGAAAAACCCTCCACGACATTGAAGCTAAAGGCATCTTCAAAGGTGAAACATCACTAACAAAGCAACTAGAAGAAAAGATAAACATATGGGACTACATGAAACTAAAAAGCTTCTGCACCTCAAAAGAAACAGTGACTAAGATACAAAAGCAGTCCACAGAATGGGAAAGAATAGTCACCCAATACCCATCTGATAAGGGGTTAATATCCAGGATATATCAGGCACTGGTAGAACTTTACAAGAAGAAAACAAACAACCCCATCAAAAAATGGGGAGAAGAAATGAACAGAAACTTCAGCAAGGAAGAAATTCGAATGGCCAAAAAAACATATGAAAAAATGCTCATCGTCACTAATCATCAGAGAGATGCAAATCAAAACAACAATGAGATACCACTTTACACCACAGAGACTGGCACATATTCAAAAGAGCAAGAACAACAAGTGCTGGCGTGGATGTGGGGAAAAGGGGACACTCATCCATTGTTGGTGGGAATGCCGGCTGGTACAGCCTTTCTGGAAAACAATATGGACTTTCCTCCAAAGACTAGATATTGAACTCCCATTTGACCCAGACATACCACTCCTGGGAATCTACTCTGGGAATCCAAAAAATACGCAGCGGAAACACCATCCCTACTTTTATGTTCATAGCAGCATTATTCACAATAGCCAGAACTGGAAGCAACCAGAGTGCCCGAAAATCGATGACTGGATAAAGAAGCTTTGGTACATCTACACAATGGAATACTATGCAGCTGATAGGAAAAATGAAGTTATAAAATTTGCCTATAAATGGATGGACATGGAGAAGATTATGTTGAGCGAAATTAGCCAGAAGGAGAGAGACAGATACAGAATGACTGCATTTATTTGCATGGCATAAAAATATATGTACATATTATGATACCAATATCCAAGGTCAAGTGAAACATATATCAGGAGGTCTTGTCAAAGGTGGAAATTATCACAAACGTGTGGGAGTCAGAGGTTAGGTAAGACAGAAAATGGAACAGGGTGCTAATAATAGTCGAGGGTACTAATGCCAACCTAGAACTGAGCATTAAATAGAGGCAAAAAGGATACACATGACAACCTTTTAATGTATGTTCTGTAATCCATAGTCTGGAAGGGAAGGAAAAGAGAAAGAGAGAGAAAGGGGAAAGAAATAAAGAACCTGCCATGGAGGAGGGCTGGGGAAGGGAGGAGGGAACCGGGGATGTTGGTGGTGGGAGATGGGCACTGGTGGAGGGACGGGTGCTGAAACACTGTATGACCAAAACCCAAACATGAACTTTTTTAATTGTATATCTTTTTTATTTGTATATCTCACGGTGGTATAATAAAATACTTAAAAAAAA